>VNJR01003691.1:0-75932 GCA_008042585.1 Drosophila punjabiensis
GAAAGCAAGAAAGGCAGACAAAAGCATTAGACACAAGTGCCAAGTAACTCAAAACTGCAGCCTAGGAGAGAGGCCTAAGAAAAACACACGAAAGACAACGCCAAAATACAAGACAAACTAGGCCAATTTTGCGGGGCCGCCGGTGGAAGGCAGTGGTAGTCAGTGAAAACTCGGAAAAGTGCTCGGAAAACGTGGAGAAATAAAAAATAAAATAAAACAATAGAGCGCCAGTTCCCTGGCCATTTGTCAATGACTCGGGCACTCGCGTGACTTCCGATTCCGGCGGAGAGCTGAGGAATAACTGTAAACGTAACAGACTCCGGGACAAGGACTACTTCGAACACTTGTATTTACGGTAAGTCAAACAGGAGCGAAATTGGTCCTTAAAGTCTTTATTTATCCTTTGTATATACTGGAGGTTTATATTCTCGTAAATTTTTAATATTTTGTTGTTGAAGTTATTGGGGTTTATCTTAATAATTTTTAATTCTTTGATTACTGAAAGAATACTATCTCTAGATAAGAAATGAGCTTAAGAAGAACTAATCTCTCTGAATATCTAAAAAAGGTTTTTTTTACATCTTAAATTCAAATTCAGTGGCTTTATTTCATTATAAATTTTTAACTAGGAAATATTTTTCTCAAGGGAATTTTAATAGTATATTTTTATATTAAAACCTTCATCTCAGGTTTAAAGTTGTGACTTATGTATACTTAGTAAGCTAGCTATCACATTTCATCAAGTTACATCAAGGAACATCATAGGATATTTTACTGCCAGTCTAATTTGCACGTATATTTCTTTTAAACTTATTTTCACTTAATATGGAAATATACAACTGTGCCAGTAAGTCAGCGCGTAACGCATTTATTTATTTACGCGACCCGCTCGGCTTGCATTCCGGCCCCAGTCCCTCAACCCACACTTGAGAGACTCGGAAAAGTCGGAAAACTTCAAAAGGCAACTTCACTATGTACTATGTAGATGGTGTAATGACATTTTGTCAGCGGGATTATGCCGAATGTTGGCCTCCACACCACCACGCCACACTGGCAACCTCATCTCGTCCTCATGATGATCCCCAACATAACCATCGTCGTCATCATTGTCTCTGTCACTGTCAACGCGTCTTGCATCTGTCAGGAGCAGAAGAAGCATCTGCCTCCCATCCTAAGGCATACCATCCTACCCTCCTAAGACCCTCCTTCCAAATTCTCCTCCTGGGTGGAGGGTGGAGGCGACTCGCATCATTTTTAAGCAAACATTTGCTGTAGCCCCGGTCCTTTCTTCTCTTTTGGCAGCAGTAGTGGCTGCTGATCTGTTGGTCCGTGTTGTTCTTGCCGCCTGCCGCCGCTCTCGTCAAGTGTTTACTACTTTTTGTGTGTTCTTGTTGCTGGCGCTACGTGTTGGCTCAGAAGATGTCAACAACTTTTGCTGGCTGTCGCTGGAAGCTCTCCGCATCTGCGCTTGTTTTTTTCCCCCACGCTGATGAAATTTGCAATTTGATTAATTCCTTGCTTTCTCGTATTTCCTTAATTTTTTGGTACATAGCACGGTGCATGTGTGCACAGGGGGAAAAGGCAAACTAAGTACAAGTTCTTCTCAAAAAAAATTTGGGTTAATTTTGGTAGAATTTTACTTGAAAAATTTGTACTAACTGCGAGGAAAGAAATTTCAAAAGGGGTCTGAAGAGGTAATAATTAATACCTTTAAAAATTACTAAGGTTAATTATATAGGTTTTATTTATGTATATCTAAAATCTAACAAAAGTTAACAAATATATAAAACATACAACAAATTACTCATTTCAATGTGAAATTGTATACATTGCTAAATCCCTTTTATACACATTTTTTATAATAAACACATTCTTACTGCCGGGAGCAGTATTTTGTTTCCTTAACAAACTGGTTTTACACAGCCCTTTATATTTTTTGTGCTCATATTATTTTGGTAGAGTCAAAAACAAAAAATGGTGGGGATTAAAAATGGTATGCCTTATTCGTTGTTGTATGATTTTGGGGCCAAAAATAACAAGAAAGACTAATAGTTGGGTATACAAATCCCAATCGGATGAAATATCAAAGTCCGCTTTGTAAAAAATATCTTTTACAAATATATAAAAACAGTAAATAATTAAATTTCCTTGTAAAAATGAATTACAAAATTTAAGGCACATTAATACCATTTTTTAAAAACCATAATTTAAGGTCTGTTTTATTCTAATTAATAATATATTTCATTGAAGAAAATTGTACAAAAAAGTTATTTTCCTTTTTTTCTTGTTACTTGAAACAAACTCCTAAAATTGTCAACTCGATTTTAGGAGCCAACTTTTCCGCCAGTGTGCGAGTGTGTGTGCTTGGTTGCATAAGCGACAGGCTCAGCTGTCAAAATGCTTAGCAATGGCCACGTGGCTTCCGCTGGCGTTTCCGCCGCCGTTTCCGTTTCCGCTCGCACTCGCACTCGCTCTCTCTCTCGCTTAAAGGTGATTGATGGCCACACTCGCACTACTAATTAAAGTTATTTAACGAGTGCTCCTGGCCGTGGCCATTTTTCATTCCCGACTCGCGCTCACTTTGGTTTTGTGCGGCAGTGGCTCCGGCTCTGCAAGTGTTTATGGCTTCAATTCAATTAAACAACTGGGTCAGTTGTGGTCGCATTGGCACAAGGGCTTCCGGATCCGCATCCGCATCCGCAGCCGCATCCGCAGCCGCGTCTGCAGACTTTAGACTGCGAGCGGGAATCAACTTTCAGTGGCGTAATTAATTTTCTGCATAGGCCATCAGAGGACAAAGACGCATCATAAGGAAGGAGAGAGCGGGAGCAAAACATGAAATAGAGCTCCCTGATGCGCAGTGGGGCAAATTGCATTTATAATTCATTTTCTCGAAATTAAATATTTCTTAAATGAGCCCGAGGAGGCAAAAAATGATGCGAAAAAGGAGCCGGCGAAATCACAGAATGGCAATGGTTTTCGATGATGGGAAAAACAGTCATTTCCATTGTGAAGATTGTATTTATTAAATCCCTTTTGAATGGAAGCATTGAGAGGACCTCACCGGACCCAACCGACTCTCCTTTTGATTCACATCTGAGCAGGACTTATATTCCTTAAAGCCCGCTGAACGAAATGCAGCTCCCGCAGCTGTCAATAGCTCTCTCGCGGCTTATTGTAAAAGGAGGAGAGACCTGCAATTCACATTCATTACTCATTTCAGCACTATTTATGAAGTTCTTAAATCAATTCCGCAATCCCAGCTCCGAGCTGCACGTGTGCTGCGCCCAAGGAGCGATTTCCACAATTGAAAAGTTTTTGCATTCTGCGCAAACATTTTCGCAGAAGTTTATTTACAGGAACAAGCAGGGACGCTGTTCCTTCACAACATGGAAAGTTATTAACGAGTTTGAATATGTAAGCTGTGTGCGGACTCTGATTACTACTGGTGGGAAAGGACATGAGCTGGGAAATCAGAGGCTTCTCGGGCAGCCAAGGCTGTTTATTAAAAATGTTGACCCTGATTTATTAAGAATGAATGAGATTATTTTTGGGCTTGATTAATAAGAAACAAAGAAAGCTGTTCTTCAAATCTTAGTATAACATGCTAGTTACTTAAAGAGTTTTAATTGATATTTATTCTTAAGAATCTTTTAATATAATACTCTTTATAATCTCTTATTTATATAGCATTTATTTTTTGTTCATACTTTAAACTTAATTTTCTTTAATGCTTATTTTCCTTGAACTTCATAAGCCTCCAAAGAGTGCCTTTTTCGGGGACAGGCGTATACATGCCCCATTAATTTTTGCAATCACTGTCCACTCGACTTCAATTTATAAGCTTCCTTATCTGTGCCATAGGAGCCGCAACTATACCCAATCGCTGTCCTTTCTTTGTTTATTCGATGGCATTTATTTATTTTCCGGCTGTGCCATGTTGTTTTCCCGTA
The DNA here is from genome assembly GCA_008042585.1 of Drosophila punjabiensis. Classification (NCBI taxonomy): domain Eukaryota; kingdom Metazoa; phylum Arthropoda; class Insecta; order Diptera; family Drosophilidae; genus Drosophila; species Drosophila punjabiensis. Next base: position 3,954 of record VNJR01003691.1, read on the forward strand.
CCTCTTCCTTCCGGCGGCAGCCGTTAAATATGATTTTTTATTGCTGCTCCATCAAGCGAAAAAGAATCGTGCCGAAAAAGCGAGCCAACACATAATTTTGCAGCAATGAATTGGAAGTTTTTTTAAGTTTAATATTTATCTGCCATCGATTTAAATGTCAGGCAAAATATGTCCTGCGGGAGTCAAGTGCGAAACTTTCTTTGGGGCAAGGCAAGGCAAAAGTTTGCGCCGGCCAAAGTTGATCAATGAAATTAAAAAGATTTATGATTTTTGGCCGGCCAGCCGAAAGTTCGCTGCTGTTGAATGAATCCCCACACGAGACCCCGAAATCCCAAGTGCGAATCTGAATCTTTGCGAAACAATCAGCAGCGACAAGGAGGATGTCCTGCTGGGACATCCTGGCAAAGTTTTTGGGACCCAGTCCGGAGATATTATTTTGAATTGCACTCATTTCGGTTAATGGTCGGAGGAGACCCAGGTTGGGCAATAAAAAGGGCGACCGAAAATGAAACTTACATATAATAATCATCATCGGCCGGGAAACACAAAGCGAATTACATCACTTTCCATTACGATCGAGGGGACAAACCCTCGGACAATGCCGACAGTGTAAAGAAAGTCTTAAAAAAGCGTAACTGAAATAGAAAAGGAGAAATTATGTTAATTTAAAGTGAAGTCTCAATAACGGGGCCGAACTCAAGTGTCCGAAAGTGTTTAAATCTGACAAAGGTCGCCCTCGAGTGCGGGGTTCAACAAAGGACAATGGCCGGTCTTAACCCCTTGATGCCCTACCCCTCCCCTTTCTCGAATATTCTAGTGGTCTGGGCCCACTTCCTGCTGCTCCCATGACTTACTGCCTGTTTGCTTCGAATCTCTAACGGGCTCCCAAAACCCAACTTGGCCAACAAAGGGCCATTGTGCTCGAGTCCACAATTAAGTCTTGGTCACGCTAATTTCTGATTCTGATGCCAATGGATGCTGTGTCAATGTGCCGATGCAGCCACGCCCATAAATATATGGCCGTCCAAAGATTTCTGTTTGCTCTGGTCTTTGAGCCTTTAAATTAAATTTAAGCAGGCCAAGGAAGGAATGAAAATGGCGTTGCCCCCGGGGCAGGAAAAGGGCGGTCTGCCAGATGTTTCTTTAATACACTCTCACACTCCGAATTCAGACGCACACCCCAACCATTCGCACACCCACCGATAGCTAAAAGTGACACACAAAAAAAAAGGAGAGGAAAGAATTGCGGAGTGCGGAGTGCGGAGTGGGTCTGAGGTGAAAAAAATAAACACGCAACTCTCTCGGTGCTGCTGAGTTGAGCACAAAACAAGCAAGGCTTCGGTTATCGCTGCTGTCACAGTTAACGCCCGATACACTGGGAGAAAGTGAGTGAAATATGGAAAAAGAAAATCTATAAAATTACTACATTCTTTTCTAGGAACTAAAAGCAACATGAGAGTTAGGAAATGGCTAATAAAACATTTATTTTCGATTGGAAAACTCTTGAGAATTTAAAATAGAAGCTTAGCTCCGTTTTCCATCTAGTTTATTTCCATTCCCATTTAATATTTCTCCAAGTGCACATATCGCGTAAAGCAATCGCTGTGTGAAAACTTAATTTAAGCGATTTTCCCCGACTAAGAACTGATAAGATGTGTCTGATTCAATAAATTGATCAACTCATGCAGGCGGACTAAGTCGCAAAGTGACGTTATCGCCACAGCCAGTCGCCTGGCGGATGTGGATTTTCTCGCTGTGCATTATCCTAGGCCCACCTATGCGACATGGCCGTGGCCATTACATGACCCGCATCGCATCCCATCGAGCGGCGGGTGTCGTTTGCCTTTTGGCAGCAAAAAACACGCCTTGGCAAAATGTAAACAACGTAAATGGAAATGGCGTTGAGCAGGAAAAAAATGAAGAAGGAGAGAGTGTCACATTGAAGCCTTTTTGCTTCTCTTTTATTCAGCTTTTCTTCCTTTTGGCCTGGGTCCCTGCCCTACTACCAACTACCAACTACCAGCTTCCTACTCTGCTATTCCTTATTCGATTGCTCTCGAGCTGATGCCTGCTGTCAAAGGCAGTTGGCGGCGACGTTTGCCAGTCAAATCAAATGCTCAATTTGCGCGAATATTGCTTATACGCCGTGTTGCTGTTCAGCAAAGGGAATGCAGAAAAGTGTGGAAAATCGAGGAAAGCTGCACACCAAATAGTCGTGGCACTCTGAAACTTAAATTAGTCGGTAACTTTTCAACCAAAACTAAGAGTAATTACGAAAATCAGTGGGAAACTGAGGAACTTATCAGGTATTTGTGGTTCCCTTTTAGAGGTTTTTAAAGAAATTTTTAGAAAGAGTTTAAATTAAATTAATCAAAGGTTTTGGGTGACAGGTAAATTAGTTGGTAAAAGCCAGCCAAAAGTAATTGCGAAAATCAGCGTGAAACTGATGGCTCTGTAAGCTACATATGTGCGGCAACTCGGTTTATTGACACTCACCTGTCCGGTGTGGCGAAAAACTATTTTATCGGCCTACCGCTTTGCAGCGAATCCCCCCCGAAACCACCTGCCCTGACAGCAGTTAATTAAAATTTAGTTTTCGCTTCGGGTTTATCCAGCCAAATGTTTGTTCGACAAACTTCGAATATGAATTGTGCGAGGGAGACCCGTTTGAGCTCATGGAAATGTTTTAGTTGTCAATAGTGTTTATCGGGCCATTGACTGCAATTTGATTATGACCAAACATTTGCCAAAATGCATTACCTTGTGGAATTTGGTAACCGTCACAAATGCATTAGTCCGCTCAGTGCGGTGCGGTGCGAAGCGATGCGCTGTGGTGAGCGGTCTGAGCAGCAAAAATATTTACATTAATTAAAAGAAAGCTGGCCACATGAGGAAAAGTCAAATGTCAACACGACCGCAAATTAATTTATAAATATATATTTCAGTATGTGCTGTGTAAGGGCATTAATACCCTGTAGCCCACCAGGCAGTCAGCGGAGGAGTCTAATTAGTCTGAGTTAAGCTAGCAATTAAGAGAAAGGAATTCTTTTTATTTTTAGAATTTTTTTGGGTAACAGGAGCTGAAATTAAAGCAATAAATTGTATTTCTAAGCTTTGTTTTCTTATGTTCAAATTATCTTTACAACTGTTTAATATGTTTAGCATTTTAATTTGTGTAACTTTTTAGTTGATAGAACAATTTAAGCATTACAAATTAGTTGTAATTTTTAACATTTTTGTTATCATTTAGATATTTAAAATAGTATTCAGTAAAAGGACACATATTTACCATATTCAAGGCTATTTATATTTCATATTCCTCTGCAGGCATTGAAAATTCAGTTGAGGCTTAAGTTGTAAGTTGCAAAATTTAAATTTCCAACTCAAACAATTAACGTTGATGACGATAATAATGTTATAAAGGAAGTCTTAGTCACACATGACCGATAATCCAATTTAATTTGCCTCAATTATCCTTCAGTAAACTAAAGCTTTGAATCATTTAAGCAAAGAAGATATTTAAAATACTGAAATATAGATAATAAGATGCTAGTTTAAGGAATATTAAGGGGAGGGTGGGTATCAAAAGGTCGAGCTCTATGATGGGGAGAAATAATTCCGACTTGTTTTATTTTATTCCTTTTCGCCTTTTGTGTCTGCTTTATGCTAATGCCATGCTGGATGTTGGCTGCGGACGCTGCCATAAAATGTGCTAATACACAGGAGAGGGGAGGGGAAGCTGAGGGGTGGGCCAAGAGGGGCGTGGGCCATGGGCAGAAGGCGGGGCTTGGGGTCGCTTTGGGGCCGAAGCAGCGGGCAACAAGCGAGTGTTTGTAACTTTGCATTTAAAAAAGCATTATGTTAAAATCAGCCTACGGCCACAGCCAGCATCCCAAATGGCAAAGAGAGGGGGAGGGAGGGAGGAAGGGAGGAAAAGCGGGAAAGATCGAGGAAATGCGGGGGGAAAACGCGGGCCAAAGAGCGGGGCTCGGAGGAAGAAGAGATGATGTGCAATTAGATTTCCGCTAAAGCGGATTTCGCGATATCGCGTGACTTGGGCCACCCAACAATTCACAGGCAGATACACCAAGAGAAAAGCTGTTATCTTTTCTTCATGAAAAAAATATATATGAAATATTTAATTTTAATTTACAAATAAATATTTTATTAATGCTTAAAGAGGTAAAATGTATTCTGAAAACGAAATGTTCACATTTTTTAGTAATCTATAAACGTAACGTACTTTTTTGATAGGAAATACTTAACTTTTTCATGGAAATACCAAAGAAAAAATTAAAATTGCAGGTTTATAAAACCTAATAAATATACAAAGGTTATTATATAATTTTTTTAAGTGTACAGATACAGATACAGGACCAGCAGAAGCAGCAGTGGCAGTAGCGTTGCTTTTGGATTATATTTAAAAATCAGAGCGCAAAATTGTACAAAATGACAACAGCAGCTGGAAGAGGGGCGACTGTGGTGCTTAGAGGGGGTGGCATAGGGATGCCATAGGGGGCGGGGCGACTGAAAGGCGGCAGGCAAGCGTAAAATGAAAACAAGTTGCTGGGCGCGCATGTAGGACGACGGCTGAAACCAGAATGGCAACAACAATTACAGCAACGACGACAATAGGAAATGACGACATGAATAACAAGAGCAGCGGCCCCGGAGCGGTGGGGGAGTGACAGGGGTACGGGGTAGGGGTAGGCCTACCCCTGCAGGACGCGGAGTTTCATTGGTGGGGCGGGAAGGGGAATAAAGAATGGGGAATGGCCAACAACTAGACACAGCAGGAGGCCCACAGGCGGCATCGCATCCATCGAATGATAACAGGCGCAAATATCAGGGATATTAAAAAAGTCAAGCTGGGTGCAAATGCTTTACGGAAGGCGGGGCGACAAGTTAGAAGCACTGGAAAAAAAAAATCAGAGTTAGTAAATAAATGTCTAACAAAAAGTTTAAACAGACACCAGTTTTTAGGGTTTATTTGGTTTAAAGAGAGTATTCAGAGAAATATGGTTTGCTTTTTTTTATAAAGTCAGAAAATATTTGTTTAAAATTATATTCCTAATATATTTTTTAAAGTATCACCACAGTTAGCGGAGCGGGGTGTGAATGATGGCGGCTATAGTCGAAACAGAAGCAAACACCAAGGCTCCTTTTGTCTTAGCCAAGTGGATGAGCGTGGCCTCCTTATTATGCCTTGTTGATGCGCGATAACATCGAGGCGGCGGAGGGGATTGTTTGGGGCGCAGGACCTGAATCAGGATCTGAATGATGAGGAGGGGAGCGCCGTCCTGTAAGCAACACTTTGCGTGACAATGCAAAACAAAGCGATACATAGGAGCCCTGTCGAAGATACTGCCACCCAGAGCCACAGTCCGCACACCCCGCGCACAATGAGCGTAAATTAATGCGGATTCGAGATGAGACTGATGCTGATGCTGAAATTCAGCCGGCGACAAGGAGTGCCCCTTCAGATACACTGACATGGACATAATGGCGCTCGAGGCTCGTCCTCAGCACAGCACCATCCTCTCCAGAGATTTTTAATGGGCGGGGCCATTGGGTCAAGCAGCAATTTGAATGGCCCGGGGCATAAAGTTTGCCTAATCTGTCTTTCAGATGGATCAAAGATGGACTGCGGGTAATGAGGCGGTGTGGGATATCTCACAGAATGTATCTGTTTGAGTGCCAACTAGTTTGGGGATTTAACTGGGCTAATTTGAATTCTGAGATTCCATTAGGCTGGCTTACAGAAAATTCTATAAGTTTCCAGGAAATGTAAAATTTATGTAACTTAATGCAAAATTGAATAGTGTTGTGGGATTTAATGGGATTAAAGTTAAACAATTTAATATTTGCTTTATATATTTATTTTATTGGGAATTATATATTTATTTCCTTAGATAAGTTAAGCACTTTTAGGCACAAAAAAGGGTTTAAAAAATAATTAAGATGGAAGTAGCTTAAAATATGCACCTTAACTAAAGTAAATTAACTTTAAAAATGTTTAAATTAATTGTATACATTTTATAGAGCATATAAAATGAATTTTTGGCCTCAAGATGAATCACGAAATACTAAAATTTTGCTTTTGTTTGTCAACAGCTATAGACTGCCAATGTTAATACATATATTTTTATGTTTTTCAAGCTAATAAAACTAAAAAAAATTCCCCAATAATTGCTTTGATTAAATTTATAAAATGAAAAGAAATGTAAATTCAAGCCTCGACTGCTAATGAAATGTTTGTCACCGGAAAGGGCATAGCGTATCCCGTGGCTATCGAGGGCCTCATGTAGCATTCATCGGGTTGAATCGTTTAAGCGCCCGCAATTAACCCCCGAGTTGCACACGGCGTATGCGTGATGTGCGATGTGCCATGTGTGCTGCTGCTGCTGCTACTGCTGCTGCGCGTCAATTGCAGTGCGAAAATTCACTTAGGCAACCGGGTTAAAACGCGACGGTAAATGGCAACTGGAAACTGGTAAAATGGTGAATGGCGAAAACCATCTGCGGATGGCAGTTGCCAATTTTGTGGCGGTCGAGCGGTTCAAATGTCAAATGCGATGCATTGCGGGCGCCTTAATTTATGCAACACCAGGTCAGCAACAGCAACAGCAGCAGGAGCAGGAGCACATGTTGGCATGGGGGTGGATGTGGGTGTGCAGGGTTGGTTGTGCGAGTGTGGATGTGTGTGTAAGGGACGAACTGTGTAAATAACGCATTCCGCGGTAGTCGCCAGTGAGCAATATTTTCGTATTCCATTGCCGAAAGTTTGTAACTGAATTTTATTAGCACAAATTTCATTTGCATTTTATTTGCGTTTTTGTTGCGACAACCAGGGCTTTTTTTAGTTTCTCTTTTTTTGTTTTTTTTTTTTTTTGTTTGCTGTGCGCTTTAAATTGCTGTGAAAATAACAAACTAAGTCAAAACTAAAGACAAACAACAGCAATTGGCCGAATAAAATACAACAGCGAAAGGCAGCAGGCATAATGCAATTTTATGCGTTGGTTTCTCTTTTCATCGTCTACTTGTTTACCAATTTTTTCTATAACTTTTATAATGCAGTTTGTGCGGCTCTGATTTAATCATACCCTAACCCAGAGGGGCCCCACTCTATATATAGAGTGTATATATATTGTTGTCACTCCACAGCGCGCAAGCTTCAAAACTTTGACAGACCGAAACGTCAAAGTTCCGCCGGCCAAAAGGTCCTGGGACGAGGTCCGCCCGGGGTCCTCTGTCCGCTGCAAATTGGCCATGTTCAACACTGTTGCCAAGCAGGGGGAAGTGAGGGGGACAGCGTGAAAATACAAATTCGTTTCTGGTTTGCTCTTTTATAATGCCATAAAGTAGAGCAAATGTTTTGACCGAAATTAAACAGTTCTTGTTGTTAACACACAAACGCAAAGGCAGCAAGGGAAAGCAGGAGAGCGGTGTGGGGGAGGTATAATTGAACTTATAATTGGGCAAAGTTTAAATATTGTGCGGCATTTGAAAGTTTGGGGGGGCTGCAGCTAAGCGAAGGCATAAAAACTTGGTCACTGAAATGCGGCTTAAAGGAAATGAAATAATATTTTACTGAAGTGCTTGGATTGTGTTCGGGGACAGCAGTTGGTTAACTTAGTTTGGCCAAACTTTTGCGCCATTTTGACACTGTAAAAGTTCTTGAAAAAAATCGCCACTTTTTCCATAAAGTTAATATAGCCGTTTTGTCACTGGCATTAAGTTCTTATTTTTTCATACAGAAATGATGTAGGAGAAGCGCTTTGGCACCCATAATTAATCAAATTAAAATCAAACACAGGCTTCGCACCCACCAAGTGTATTCAAAGCTCCGGTGGCATATAATTTATAGGGGTTTTATGACTGAATCTGGCTGATCCGGACTCCGACTCCCGACCTTTGACCATATCCTGTCGCGTGCTTAAGCTGGATATTTACGAGGACCCTTCGACCCCCCGTCTAAAGTCGTGTAGGGCTCGTAGAATTTTATGCCGGAGTCATTAATTCGGGCGCTTAAATTAGCAGCTGGTGTGAATTATATGTCGAAAAGTTTGCTCGATAAAATGCCAGGGGATCCGCGGGGGTAGGGTCCCCCTGCTTATAAATACCCGCACACCCGATATATACACTATATATATATACTATATATACATGCAAATGTTGAGAGGTGAGCAAACCAGACCCTCGTGCCTGCATATAAATGCGAGCTGTTGTCGCGTACCTTTTTTTTACTGACGTAATTTTATGCCATTTTCGGATTTTCAGAGAGAAAACTAGCAATGGAGGAGGAGGGTTACACTCTCCTCTTTGGGGCTTATCAAAATTCTATGAAAATTCGAATTGACATTTAACAACTGCTTTTATGCGCATTTACATTTAATTTGTATACGATTTTTGCTGTTCCCGGGTCTGCCTTTGACTTTTTATGCCTCTCAACTCACTCAAGATTGCGGCTTCATTTTACGAATTTCACTTTTTTTTTTATTATTATTTCCCCTTGTCGGCGGCATATCGGGGGACTGTGGCATGCTGTCGCTTAGCCAGCGTAAAGTCATTAAAACTTTTTGACTATTTTAAGCACAGCGCTGAAAAATAAATAAAACTGTCATTGCATGTTGTTTGAGTTTGAGTTTGTGCCGAGGATCATTCGAGGGGCTGCTCGTGACCCCCTTGAGTGTGGTCTTCACTCGATAAGCCACTGCACAGTGGCTTTAATTGCGCGGACAGTCGCGGTTGTTGGCCCTTTATTCAGAGGATTTCAAGAGGGGGGTCCTTCGGTCGAATCATAAAGCGAAACTTTCAGATTTCAGTTCTCTTAATTGGGTCAAGCGAGGAGGAGCTCTGACACATAATGAGTTATTTTTTGCCCAATAAATTTCTATGCATTTTACAAGCGAAAAACTTTTGGTGTTGGCCAAAAGAGGTAAATGAATTAGGTAATCAAGAGACGTAGGAATCCCCGGGAAGATCAAAGGCTTTGGGGGGTAAGGGTATTAAAATTATGGCCGCAGGACGTGGTCAGGACGCGAAGGAAAAAAACAAGGCGAACGAACCTCAACCCGACTAATTACGCGCTAATTAATAATTCAAATTATGTTCTGTCCCAGGGAACCCAAGGAACAACAAAGGCGGACAGCAAGACGAATGTCAATGTCTTGTGGTTATGAGGTTAGACTAATTGATACTCCTTAACAGGGGTTATTTAAGCCTGCAAATTAGGGAACTAAATATTTAAATACTCCTGAGTTTTTTAGGCTAAATATTTTATATTACTTTACCATACTTACCTTCACTTTTAATTAAGTTTGTGTAATTTATGACTTCAACATTGCAAGGCAACCTAGAAATCCTCACAAACATCTGACAACTTGATATACTGTCGTCCTCTGTTTATCTTGATTAGAGAGGAGTGTCGAGGCATAACAAAAAATATAAAAAGGGTCACATATTTTTCCATTTTCATATTCCCGGGGCTAAATGAAAATGAATTAGAGCGGGAAGTTTGATTCTGCCATCTTTCCCTCCCTTCGGCAAGGTTAAGTTTTCCAAAAATTGCACAATTTATCATCGCAAAAAGTAAAGTTTGTTCTGCTTGGCTCTTTGCTAATGAATGAATGCAAAATGTTAATGCTACTGCCAAAGTGAAACTTTTCGCGCTCCGTTATTAATTGAAGTTACAAAGATACAGATACCAGATACATTCTGGAGCAGAAAAGGGCTACAAGAAGGGGTTGAGAGCGTCTCGGCTTCATCAATCAGTTTCAGCGTTCATTAGCCCGAAGGATTTAATATGCGCGCTGAGTGCACGTTTTATGATTTATACCGGGCGAGTGCGCCAAGGAGTCGCAGCCAACGCTGCGTATGAGTAATATTAATTATTTAAGCGCTCGTTATGCCGCTCCACACTCCTGTTCCTCTGGCTCCTCCGGCTCCTCTGTTCACTTGGGCAGTGGGTCAGTGGTCCGACTGTCTGTTTGTGGCACCCCAGTGCATTTGTCTGCCCATTTGCCGTTGGCCATTGGCCATTGGCCTGCTTTTTGCACCATCCGGGGCTCCATAAAAAGCCATACATGTTCCTGGTTCCCCTCAAGAAAAAAAATTGTTTACATTTTTCTCTGAGCTCCGAGTCTCCCTTTTGTACATATACTATATATAGTTATGATATTTTTTTATATGCCCACAAAACTGACGGAGAGTTCATTTCGGGCCACACGAAAAACAAATTAAAGTCGACTTGCCATTGCTTACCTCTGATCCTGTTGCCGTTGCCGTTGCCGTTGCTGTCTCTCTATCTCCTCTTCGCTCATCCTGCGTCCTTTTATTTTTATTTTCCTGCCCCGGTTATTGTTGTGCAGTTACAAATGCTCACTGGGGAGCCATTGGGAGCATAAAGAGCACTAAGCTGCTCTTGGCCATGAATTATGTTTTAATTGGGCGCGTATTTGGGAAATAAGGGCCAGTTAAGACCCCGGGGTGATAATGAAAAGTGCGATGCCCGTAATACCTTTCAAGCTGTTTCAAATAATATTTATGCCATTAGTTCTTTTATTTTTCAAAATGTTTAATGTTATTATGGTTATATTTATGTAAAGAGGAAAGAATACATATATCGTTTTAATATTCATATCTGATTGAGGCGACAGTTCCTGGAAGGCAATCCATTATATTTTTCCTAGAATTTTGGCCTCCGTGCGAGTTGGTAATACAATTTGGCTTCGTCCTTAGGCCTTTTCCTTGACTTGTTGGCTACTGATAAATTTAATGCCAAGTCTTGAAGCTCTGTCGCTTGGCTCTTCGAGAAGAATTAAAATTGGAATTCCTTTGTGTTCGACATCGAAGCAGAGACTTTCCTTTAGCCTTTTGTACAGGTAATGATAATGGGGGGCGTGGCACGTGCACAATTTATGGAGGCTGAAGTCATTCACCTAATGAATGCGCCAAGGTGAAGAAAATCGAGAAGGCAGAGGAACCCAAATGAAGCGAACAGAAAGAGCAATGACAGCAACAGGCGCAAAATCTGAATAAATAATGTAAAAAATCAGCAAACTGATTTGCAAAGGAACCTGAGTAAATGCGTAAAAAAATAAGAGGAATACAAAAAAAAAAACCGAAGCAAAATATTGAAATGTTAATGAAGTTTACTTTCCGCTGATTTGTTCTGGCTCCAGCCTCCAGAGTTTTCTGCCACTCTGCAGAGCGCTTTCCCAGAGAGTTTTCCGAGTTCTCGCTTCCTGTTGATTCTGCGGCCGCCGCAATCAACAAATGATTGGAGGCGGCCTCCCGGGAGGAGAGACGGCGAGATGGCGAGATGCTTCAATCAAATCAAATATTGATTTTAGCCAGACAGTGTGCTACATATTGGGAGAAATTTTAATTACATTCTCGGCTAAAATGTGGCAACCATCTTGGTCTCATTACTTCCTGTCCTTGTGGGCTTGAATGTCTGCGATTTAGATTAAATTTTTAGACAAAGGAAATCATTTCTTAACTTAAAATTTATCTTGCAACTTATATTTTTTATATAAATTGGTTTAAACAAATTTATTGCAGTTTAAAAATAATTTAAGCTAGAATTTCTATGATCTTTGTACTTACCATTTTTTAAACAGCAATTTTAAGAAGTTAAATTCATAGGAAAGCTTGTTAGAAATCCAATGTTGGACTTATCCTTAAAGCGTGCAAAAAACAAGGCTAGCTTTATATTGGGCAAAATTTTAATTACATTCCTCGACCGAATGTGGCAACATCTTGCTCTCATTAACTCCGGAGACTGCGGCCTTTGATGATCTCTGCTGTGTGTCTGTGTTTGGGCTCCGCACACGTGTTGCTTTGATATTTGATTTGATGGGCGAAACTTGGGCCTCCGTTTCTTTGTGGAAGTCAAACAAAAAGAAAGTTTTGCATGTGAATTAAATGAATATTGATGTGTGTAGCGTGTGGAGGCGGACCCCATGCTCGTCTTATTTTTTCTGTAGCTCCTCCCGTGGATCTGGGTCTGGGTTTGGGTCTGGGCGAGTGAGCAATTATAGTAATTGCTTTGGCAAGTCTTTGGCCGAGGGAAATGAATGGCCTCGTCCAGGGGCAACTGTCGTCGGTTCATTAGCATAAATATCAGCTTACTCGTGGCCATAATGTGCATATTTTAAAATGTATGAATATATCTCCGGCGAGGGTCCTTCGTGTCCTGCTCGCTGTCTTGGGCTGGCTTGTTGATTCGAATGAAATATATTATTATGGCAAACACGCAGGACATTGAACAGGATCCCTGGGGGCCTCTCGCCTCTCGCCGCTCGCGCCTGCCAGCTTTATTAATTTATATTGTTGACTTTTATCAGCGGCGTCATGTCAGTGTTATTGTTGTTGTTGTTGCTGTTGCTGTTGTTCGCGGCCGTGTTCTTGTCCCTGCTCCTGTGGGTGTCCTGTCTGCCTGTGTCTGTGGGTGTAAGCACCCCCGCCTTATCAGCAACACGTGTAATGAATGCCTAAACTGTCATTATCACCTTCACTGTGCCGAGAGTATGTTTTTCGGTTGTCATGTCAGCAAATATTGTAGCAAGATATCCCCGGCTCTTGGCAAGATTTATGGCAGTGTTGGGATAAGGATAAGGTCGTGGAAACAGCCGCGGGCATCCTGCGGCCCACACTCCTTGCTCCGAATGGCATAATGTGACACATATCAACATTTATGTTGTTCTTAGCCAAGGTAGTTATGAATGTATTTGCGCTGAATGTTGTTTATCCTTCGCGGGCTGCAGCCAGGACCAAGGAGTGGGGTTAGAATGTCGCCTGATTCTCATTCATTTTCCATTTGCATGCTAAAGTTTGTGGGTTTTTGTGCGGCTGTGTGGGAGCACCTGGCCAGACGTTCTTCTTTCGATTCGCATTACTCATACGCTCCGTGGGCGGCTTTTGAATGGAGCTTCGCTGCGTGGCTTGCAAATTTTAAGTTGCTATTTATATTTATGGCAAGGTACAGCTAGGAAAGCAACAACAACAACCTGAACTACAACTGCAATAGTGAGCATAATAATAATAATAAAAGCTCACGCACAGGCTTCCGTTGTTCTTGCTGGGCTACACTTGGTGGAAAAGATGCTAAGAAAATGCATATGGGATTAGTATTACTTTTTTAAGAAATATAAGCATTATGAATAGTCTGATTAATGATTAAAATTAAGTATCTTTCAAGTATATTTAGCTTAAATTTTTAAACCTTAAATCCTTATAACATTACTTATTTATAAACAGCTTTCTTCTCCAAAAACATTTTAATAGAGAATACTTATAAGTATTTATTTAGTTAAATGACATTCTTAAAGTAATTAAATATATTAATTTTCTATAGGATATATTAACTAACAATAACATTTTCTTATTATGATTATTTTGAATAAGAAAAGCACTATTTAAGTTGATTTAAAATGCATGCAAGTTGATTTTTATAATATAACATAAAAGAATCTTGCCCGAAAGAAGATGCTCAATTTATTTATTAAACAAATATTATTAATAGGAAATATTTCTCTATGTGTACGCTGTCATCGCCTTCAAGAGCGCAATAAGTCATAAAAAGAAAAACTTTTAAAGGGCTCTTAACTTTCACTTTCATCTGGAGCAGCTTCGCTTCGACCGACAACGACTCGCCGTCGCGCCGGGAGTCCGTCTATTTACTCGTTCCGTTCGTCCGTCCGTCCGTCTGTCTGTTCGTCGTCCCTATTGTGTGCCCACTGTACAGGATTCGCCACTCACTGGCCGCCGCTTAACTTAACTTTTATGATTGTGATTCTCCGGCCGGAGAAAGGAGCACGGAGAAGGAGCCAAGTGCGGCCACAAAGCCGGAATATCAACGGAAAGGACGCGAGGCCGTCGACGGGCGGTCGCATAAATAAGAAAGCGACTGTAAGTGATGGACTTTATTTTTAATATTGGCCGCGAAGGCGAACGCGGACGCGAATGGGAGTCGCGACTCGAGAGATGAGATGAGTTGGGAGAATGCCAGGACCATCGCATCGGCATGAATATTAAGAATTTCGTATCCTCCCTCGACGGGTTTATATTTTAAATAAAATGAGATGGCCAGGCCAGCGCGCTTTCTCGCTTGCCACTAATGAAAATATGTTCGAAATGTAAATTGAGACATTCGCCGGGCTTTGGGGCAGCTTTTACGATATCCGGCGCCTAATGAATTTGTCCAGTGCCCCACCGCTGACCCACATCCAGCATTCGTTGCTGGTCATCTTATCGGGCTGCCTGTGTCGTGTCCGTCTATATCTCTGTATATCTGAGCTCTGGGCAAAGCTGGAGTGGGATTGGCTGAAGTGGAGTGGACATTCTTACCCTTTTCAATTTGCTGATATTGTGGGAAATGGGTCCCAGTGTGATAATCACAAAGAATGCGGATGTGGAAAGTGGTGGCCGGGTCCCTTGTTAACTTTGTGTCGCCTTTTGTACCGCTGTCTCACTAAGCCGAGTACCCTGTATAGCCATCGAGTGCGTGGTGTCCTTATGGACGCAGACATTAAATATGTTAATTAATTACAGCGCTGTGGCTATTCTGTCATAGATTTTTGGCCTTAAGGGAGGACAGTTTCCTAAAAGTCTAAGCACTTTTGCTAATTGACTTTTGTTGCCTGTGGCAAGTGGGTTTTTTTATTTCGGTTTCCGTCGAAAGGAGGTCCTTTTAAAGCCCATGAACATTTGTAGTACTTATCTATCCCTTTTCATAACCTTTATGGAATAATCAATCCATATAAATATAAATTAATATCCATCTTACGTTGAAGTAGTATTAAAATGTTTCTTATTACAAATTAAACATCTTAAGTATTTTTCTAAATTTTAATACATTATTTTTCTGGATTTTTATTGTTAAGTATTGCCAGCGAGGTATCCTTTAGTTCATCACCTCTCCTTTCAGCCTTAACTCATTATGAACTATGCTGGCCATGTCAGACGAGGAGCAACAGTCGTTTCAGGATCAGGCCGCCTTGGTCGCATTCTTTGGGTCTTTATCGCGCACGCCAAGTTGGCGCAAATCGCCATAAATCTTTTGGCTGATTTATGTCGCCGCCCGGCATTGGCCTCCAAAATTTATCGCAGGCCGATGACAGCTGCGCCCACGGCCACAGGCGTCCCTCGGTTGTCCTCCATGCTCCGTTGTCCCTTTTTGTGCCGCTGTCCGTTCAAGGGAGCGACCGCTGTCCGCTGTCCGTTGTCCGCGACCAGCCACGGTCGGTGTTTGTCAGCGGCTACCATTTCTGGTGTGGATGGCTCGCGGCCGACATCCTTTCGCCGTTCCGCGTCCTGCGTCCTGCGTCCTCTCTGAGTGGCCGTCTTCAAGGCAAACAGGCCGTCAGACGTGTGGCCAGGATATGGGATGTGTCCGCGGGTTTGTGAGTCCTTGTGTGAGTGGGCTTAATTATCATGGCCGCCCGTCTCGATGCCTCGCTGTGTGACTTCTGTCGGAAATTAATTTCCTCGCGGCACGTTTGCACTCACATTCACAGCCCACACTCACACTCACAGCCCACATTCACAACCCACATCCATCCACACTCGGTCGCAGCGAAAGTGTGGTGGCCATTGTTTGCCAAGTGTGAGTGTCTGTGCAAATGCTCTTTGCAGCGTATTTGCGTTTAATTTTGTATGAATAACGGAAATTTGCGGCTTTCCGACATTTTAAATTGCCATTAAAGCCGTTGCAAAAGCGTCGCGCGTTCGGGCCATTACACAAACGGATGCACGAAGAAATCTTCGTGCGGTTGCAGCTGCGGCAAGCGCGGACTACAGATACAAATGTTGCAATATTGAATGTATAAATAAACCATTTGCAAATGCCTCGAATCCCAGAACCTGCTGTGATCCTGCTGTTCCTGCTGATTGATTTCCAACTTTTCTTTCTGTGCCACACACAAGTAGGCAACAGGCAACAGGAATTAAATTAAAATGGTGAAAAGCACACTCGATTTTAGTAAAAGATTAATTGGCCCAGTTGGCACTCGTAGGTCGCGGGAAATCATAAAGTTTTCCCTGCGGATAGTACACACATCAGGACTAATTAAATCCCGACTTAATCAGGCCCTTATATTGGCAATTAATAATTGCAGCAGGCAGTTGGACTTTAATTAAATGCAAGTTGGTTTGTTTGTTTGATGCTCAATGTGGGGTTTTATCTTGATGACATAAATTTCTCATTATATTTATCTTCAAACTGGTGAATAGTATTTACAATTGGGGGAATATAAACTCATGAACAGCTCCATAAATACTTTTACAGAGGTGGACTATTTAAGAAAGCCTTGAAATTTAAATATTTTTAACAAAGGGAGACTGTAAATTATTATATTTAAATAAGGACTTCTTATTGCTTCACTACTTATTTGTATAAAAGGAAATAAATTGGGACATCTGAATATTATTAAATTAAATATTATTATATATCAAGCTGTCAAGAAGTCTTACTGTCTCCCTCCAGGTGCTGAGTGTAAATACTTACACATTAACTAATTTGACAAAATCTAACATTACAAGATTATCTAATTACAAACTCATGACTGGCCAAATTGAATTAGATTTCCAGATAACAAGTTCAAGTTAACACACACACTAACTATAAAGTTTGTCCATTAGCACTTTTGCCGGCATAAATCAGACTCGAAGTCAAATCCTCGGTGAGTTATACCAACAAATCCAGAGCCGGCTGCCATATAGCATAGCTCCCGAGGAGCAAATTGAGCTGGCCCCCTAATATATTCGACCATGCAAATGAAAGTAGAGGAGGCCACACACATAAACAGCAACTGAATCGGGATAATGCAGAGCCGGAGGATTTTATTATACGGCGCTGTGGAGTCAGGACGACAGCTGTGTGGCTCTTATTGGCAATTATTGTCCATAAATTGCACATTTATGAGGGAGGGACGCACTTCGAGAGAGAGCGTTAGTTTACCTTTTTGTGAATGCCGCAAATGTGCTCGTATTTCGTCTCTAATGTGGTCCATTAAGAGCCGGCCGTCAGCTCCAACTTGGCCAAGTCTGGGCAAATATTTGGCCAACGGTTAGCCACTCATCCAGGCTCGAAGCCTCGGAACTTGGCTTTGCGGCTTGTGGCCGAGTCAAGCCCAGAGCCCAGAGACCAGAGACCAGATCCTCCAAGCAGAGGCGTTGGCTTAATTGCATTTCATAGCAGCTTTGTGTCGGCTTTAAGTCAACCATCAGCTGCCCCCCATTCTTGATTTGTTTGGCCTGTTCGCCGGGTCAAAGGGCAACTAAATCAATACGGCAAGTGTGCGACTACGACGACGACAACGACAACGACGATGACGGCGAGTGGCTGCCAACAAATCAACATGGGGCACATTCTCATGATGCCAAAAGGGGGCGCCTGAAGGATGGGAAGAGTGAGAAAAATCTATGCATGAATGCGATTTTCAACACATTTTTCACATTAACTGCCAGCAGCTTCAGCCCGAGCTTCGATGTCTGTAATTTTGTATGCACAGTCTGCTGGCAGGACAACAAATCACCCTTCGTCGTCGTCGTCGTCCTACTATCCTCCGGTTATCTCTGTGGGCGAACCAGCTCCACTGCAGTGCCATATAAATAAGGCAGGACCCAGCAGTTGCATATTCGATTCGATTCGATTCGATCGGCTGTCGATTGTCAGTCCTAAGCGAGAGAGATTGCCAAGTGGTCACAGACTGATATGATAATGCCAGGACGCTCAGGGATGCAAGTGCAGGGAATGTCAAGCAAGGACTGAGATGTTAACGCTGTAAAGTGGGTGAAATTCTATAAATATTTATTGTTTTCTGATTTTTATTATGTATTTAAATTGCAGAAAATTGTTTTTGAAACCAAAAGTAAAGATGTAAAGAGTGCTACTTTAAAGAATATATCTCCGTCAGCATCCTTGTAAATCTCCATTATGAATAAAAACAAGCTAAAACTTCTCTTTACCTTGAACGTCCGAAAATTTTTTTTATCAATATTTCAGTGTGAATTTGAAGAAAAAAAAGCTTTATTTACCATTGAAAATCTCAGTAACCCCTCTTTTGCACTGCCATATTTCAACGCTTGCAGATGGTTTTTCTTCTTTTTTTTTTTCTTGCGGAGAGAGAGAAGATACCCGAGTAAATAGGAAAAAAATTGACACGCATTTTTCACCTTTGCCATCGGAAAGGAAGAGTCAGGGGCAGAGCTTAAATCAGAGAAGGGGGCCAAAGGCAGACGCTTCCTGTTGTTCAAGTTGATTTCCTTCTCAGATGGAGCTCAACTTTCGATTCTCTGTTCTCCGCTTTGTGTTTTGCATCGCAATCCTGCGAGGAAGGGAAACTCCCGCGTTGCAGTCTCGTTCCTTGGAGTTTTTCCCCTCAATGCTCAACTTTTATGCACTGTTTTTCCTTATCATTTTTGATTTATGTAACTGTTTTTATTATTTTCATATTGTTCACAAGCTGCGCGGCGGTCGGGCGGTCGGTCTGCTCGGCTGATTGCTGAAATCAGAAGAGTTTTTCCCCGGCTCTTGCCCCTATCATTTCTCTCTTACTTTTGGTATGTGATGTTGTGCCAAAATTCGTATTCCATGGCTGAAAAGTTTGCGGCAGTAAGGAGATGAGAGTGTGCCGGATGGAAAAGCGGCGCTAAAGGGGGTGGAAAATGGTCGAATTTAGGGGATCGAGGGAAGGGGAGTGCATGGTGCATGGCGTGCAGGATTTCTTACGAGTTCTGAAATTTGATTTTGCTGTTTGTTGTGGAATTTGAAATGATTATGGGGAGCAGAGGCGTCTCACCATTGGAAAGTTGCATTATGCGCTTTGTTGGTCAACAAGAATTCTCTTGGCCAGCAATGCGAAAGTTTTTGGCCAACGCCAACACACAGACACTACTCTCTGCCATATGAATTATGCATTTCTGGGCCTCGACACCAACTTCATGTTCCAGATTCGGGATTCAGGATTCAGCAGAAATTCGTGTATGTTAGGATTGGAGCTTAAAATCTAGTTTAGCTTTAACCAAAAAGGAATTGTATTATAGCATATATATTCTTATTTAATTATAATTATATTTTTATAGCAAAGATATCAATAGAATATTTTAAAAGCAATAATTTAATTATATAAATGTATCGATATTTGCATTGTTTTTTTTTAAGCATAAAGACCAACTTTCATGACATATTTTCCGTGTCTTGGCTGAACTTTTCTTCGATACTTAATGGAAACCTCAGAAAGTACTTAACCCGGGGAGTGAAAGTTTTCCCAGGGAACATTTTGAAGCGAGGCGATGGCTGGGCGCATTCCAAGTGCCTGGCAATTGTTGACATTCCTTAAAGTCGGCCACAAATTTGCTGGGAAGCCAATGCCTGCCACCTCCTCAGTCCTCGACTTTCACGGGCCCACACAATGAAATATTAATAAATTCCATTACTAAAGAAAACACACTCGAGTGCGCAGCAAAACATCAATGGCATCGGCATAGAGTTCGGGAATCCTTGGAGCGAGTTGCGGCGTTGTGTGGAGTGAAGTGGATTCTAAGGGAGTGGTCCTGAATCACTGAAGGAGACGCCGATTCGATTCTCCGATTCCCAGACTCTCCTCGCTCTCTGCTGAGGCATTTCACTTTTGCCACGCAGACAATTTTCAATTGAAGTGGGATCGAAATACGGAATGGGATTGGGATTGGCAGGACGTAGGAGTAACGGGTACCGGGAACGGGGAACGAGGAACGGAAAACGTGGAAATGGTGACTTTCCAATTCAATCTAGTCGTAGAAAATACATATAGTTCGTATCGCATATAGACATTTAGAAGGCATTCACTGCACACTTACAATATTTTCTGTGTCGCATTTGTTGTTTGCAAAGGCTTTATTGACAATAAACACTGTCGGGGAGATGACGATGATGAGGATAGATGGCGGTTTAAGTGTCGTCAGCTGGCATTAAAGTCGCACTCAGCCGAATGGCCAAAACTTTAATGCCCATTATGGCCAAATTGGCACTTATCGGCTGGGGACTGGCACAGAAATGCAGATACGCCTGGATATGGGTATTAGCAATAATATTTGATTTGCCAAATTAAATCCCCTGCTGCCTCGCTATCAAGCTGCTACTGTGTACGCAGTTTTAGGCAAATGCGCTTGTTAACAAGGCCAACACGGGCTCCTGCTCAGGGCCGCTTCTCTTGTTCTTTTGGCTCCTGGCTCCTGGCTGCTCACTACTGACTACTGACTCTGCCTCCCCCTTTAGACTCTGCAATTAAATGCAAATGGCGTGTGAAAGCCAATTTCGAAAAGTACACAGACAAAAACTAAGTGCAAGGCACTCGCTCAGCTAATTTGTAAGGACCTGCTGGCAGCGCAAATGGCTGCAGAAGGACGAAATGGAAGGAGTGGCCACAATGCCATTCAGGTTCTGCTCCACTGGCTTTCATTGGCTGGCCAAAAGTCGTGGGAGTCTTTCGACAAAATCGAGGTTGAAAGCTTACCTGACTCTGTGCATTAGGTTTCCAAGAACCCATAAGGTATTTAGCCTGCTGGCCACATCTAATTGAAGATTTATATGTAATTGTTAAATGCAGAGCCCCATTTAATTGGAGATTAATTTGTAAGTAGGCTCAGTACTCGTGTAGACCCACAAGTGTCCCTAATACACTGTTCAAGTCCAAGTCCAAGTCCCACAAAGTCTCATAACTCAGAGCCTTAACTTTAAGCTGTATTAGTGACTGCTCTGAATACCCTGAATATTCAAATCAGCCATGAACTATAGCTTTCACATTCAGAATATTCCCCCCAAATCCCGCAATGCCAACAATTAGAGGCTCTGACTCCGGCCTTTGTCTGTTGGACGGGCCACTAATTGCTCAAAGGACGGACGCGATTCCAGCAGAGCTGCAGGCCGCATATTCGGTTGGTCGCAATGGAAACCCTTTATTATAATTTGGCCAAGACATGCGGCCGTCCAGTTGGATGATCTGAGCTCGAGCGGAATGAGTTCGAGTGGGAGTGGGAGTGGAAGTGGGGTTCTTGGCGGGTTTGCCGGATTCGCCAGTGCGTGCCTTTATTCATTGACGTTCACCCAAACTAAAAACCTCAAATAAGGCAAAACACAAACAATCAGTTACGATACAACCGCACGCCACACACAGTGGAAGGATATTTGAACTTTTGTGGCAAAAATTATAACTTTGTAGGAATTAAAAAATATTTAATTGAGCAATAGTAAAGTAAGTGTTGCTTTTTATACATTTTTTCAACCAAAATATATATATTTCTATTTTTTATACTTACGGAAACATTACCTAAATTTTGGTTAAGCTTAGAAATTTATGGAATATAATATAGGGCGAGTTTTTTAAAATTATTAATTTTTTTTATAATATGTAATTTAAAAAAAACATGTATAATGGTTAAGAAAAGCTCTCATTATCTCTTGATTGCCTCATGCTCGTTGTCCTTACTCGTTGTATTTGCTTGTCTTTCTTACTCGTTGTTTTTACATGTTAGCTTTGCTCGTCGTCTTTGCTTGTTGTATTAAATATGTTCCTTTACTAGTTGTATTTACTTGTTGTCTTGAGTCGTTATCCTGTTTGCTTGTGTTAAAAGTTACTGTTTTTTATTCCTTGATATACCTACAATATGTTTTGGTACCTTCAATAATTACATTCAATTTCCAAAACTGCCCACTGTGCGCCATTGCCAAAATCGTAGGTTTTTGGGAGTTGAGGCTTGTGCGGAATCATGTCAAAATCCAAAGCCACAAACAATTAAACAAAATTGCAAATTAGACGTTATTTAGACCAAAAACCAACCAGTGCTGCCAGAAGCTCACTTTCAACCGAAAAGTTGACAGCCACCGCAGTAGGAGCAGCAACAGTGGGAGCAGGAGTAGGAGCAGGAGCACGAATCCGGGCAGGAACAACAGCAAAATCAACAACAAGGACTCGACCGGCCACGCCCCATTTGAGGGCGCTTCTCCCGCCTGCTGCACACAGTGAAATGTCAAAAGGAAGGAAGTGTAGGAAATTGCCTATTTGCAATTGTAATTTATTCATTTTGCTTAATATGCCGTGAAGCGCAAGGCTTTCAGTGGCCGCCTCCCTTTTGGCCCAAACAAAACAATAATTTTCTCATATTTTTTTGTTTGTGTGTGTGTGTGTGTGTCGCCCATTTTTGGGGGTCACTGGCTGCTGGTTGTTTGCCGATTGCAATGGTTTGACTAATGACTCGGTGCCAAGGTCATGGCCTGCCTGCCTGCCTGCCTGCCAGCCTTCGTGCCTTCCTGCCCATTGTTGTCGATTTCAATTAGGAGCTGCGCTTAATTTGCATAATTATCATAAAGTTTGACGAGGGATAACGAGCCAGTCGAGTGGGAAATTGTCCAACTAGGATTTTATCTGATGGATGGATGTTGTACTTCTCAGCATGCAAATTAGCTCTTGACTTCTGCCAAATGAGTTCTTTATGGTTAGCTGGAAATGCACTGACAAGTATTTTATTATGAGTTTTTAATACATTTTATAAACTAAAAGATAGTAAATATTAAAATTAAAAAAAAAGGTATTTAATAAAGTTTAACCTTTGTCTTACTGCTATCCTAGAGCCTCCCTGTCTTATATCTAACCAGAACAAGGACTTAATCGTTGCTTTGCCAGCTCCCTTAACCTTAATCCTTAAGCTGTTAGTCACAATTTGCACAAGAACTTTGATTATTGAGATACCGCCTGCAAGGAGAGGGGATGTTGGGTATTATCCCACACCCTGAGGGTCCTTTCAGCAGGATGCTTTGGTAAATGGACTGCAGAATCGGCTTGTTGCTGCTGGTCGATGGAGCTATTTAGACCGAGTTTCCTGGCCTTACGCTCACCTTGGCCCAAGAAATGGGCCATAGATTGCAGTTTTATGTCACAACATTCAAACAAATCGCCGGCCATTTAAAACGGTTTAAAAGCCATTGCTGCAGCCCGTAACAGCCACACGGTGTCCTGGCGACAGTCACGACAGACAACAACTGGGCTGAATGAGTTTCCCTTTGCCCTGATTTCATCCTCTTAGCCTGGGAGGAACCCAGAGCAGTTTCCCTTACCCGGAGTCTTTTCCTTTCCGGGGATGACAATAAATGAGCGCCCATTTGCGTACGAGCGTGCACGAGAGAGAGAGAGAGAGAGAGAGAGAGCAGCAGCGGCGTCGGGAAAGTCTGGGAAATTGTTTTGGCTGTCGAATTACGTAAACATTGTCATAAATGAAAAATTTAGCAGTCGTTGCCAGAGTCAAGCATTTCATTTGCTCGGGCAAATTTGTCAATCTTGTTGGAGAGTTTTTTCGCCGTCTCGACTTTGGTCGAATTCCATTTTGGCTCCGACGCCGCAGGACTCACATGAGATGGTTTGTTTTGTTTACATCTCTAGGGGGGTCAGTGATGTTAATTTGACGGATATTTGGGATAGATTTGACCATAAATATTAGCTACTTTTAGGCTAAAGTTATTCTTAAAATTTGTAAGAAAATTATGTAAATTTCAATCTAGAGTTTTGCTGTTTAATCAATTTTTAATATAAAATTTCTTCAAATTTAAATTGATTTATTTATTTATACATCACTTTGAAAACTCATATCTTTTCATAATTTTTTTCCAAAAACCTTTTCAATTTTCTAACCAAATTTCTGACAGCACTGTCTGTAGAGCCTAAAAAAGTCATTTCTTTTCTCGTGATGGAAGACTCTCCTTGTCTGGTTTCTGCGGCAGGCGCGACATATTAATTATTCATTTCGATTTTGGTTTGCTAGCAGCGGGATACCCAAAAACAACGAAAAGAGGAGAAAAAATAGAAAATAACGAGGATGACGGCCTGGCTCTTGGGCTGCTCGTGATTTATAAACACGCGCGTCGCTTTGGGTGATTTACTGCAAATTGCTTTATAATGTTATATACGTTTTGTTGCCGATTTTGTTGCTGCTTTTCGGCGGTTTGCCTGCTCGGTAGTAATTATAAGCAAAACGGAAAGAAAAATGAGCCACGATTTGGGCGGGATTTGTAATCCAAACGATTAAGTATATGAGCCTCGGGCTTAGGCTTAAGGTTGTTAACAATTCAAAGATCAAAGGATTTGGGTTATAAGGAATACAAATGTTAAACTAGAAAGTGCAATAAAAGAATGCAGTGATTAATATTTATGTTCTTAGAACTCTAATTAATCGACATAAGTTTAAATCGAAGTTCTAGCTAGCTTAGCTTAGACATTTGTCATTCTAAAAGGGTAATTACTCAGGACGAGAGTGTGTTTATCTCCGATTTACCTAATTGATGTGGCCCAGGGACATTGACAACACATTTTACGGCTTGACTCTTGATATTTACCAGAATCCTTACAGATATATATTATAGTGTAGTAGAGATGGCTCTGTAACAAAGAGCCATCAGCTTATCTGGATTAATTATTCAGCAGCCATTACTTTTCATTTGCATTAGTAATTTTTAAAGCACATTTCCTGGGCGACCTCGAAGCATTTTTAATGATTACGCCAAATGGCAATGGCAGGAAGGCAAAAATATACTTTCCGGGAGCAGCAGACGTGTAAAAGTAAAAGCGAATCTTTGTACGATACAATTTGCATAGCGCATCTGTGAATGTAGACACCATTTTTGTATTTCTGTGGAATATATATATTTATATATATTTGTGTGTATGTTCCTGTATTTATGTAAATTTTGGCAGCTCGCTGCTTTCTTTTTCGCTGCGTTCCGACAATGTTTGGCCAGCGCCTTTTTATTGTATAAATTTCTCGTAGCTGAAAATTAGAAATGTTCCACTGCGTTCAACTTCACTGACAGTGCGTGGCAAATTGCTTTCCAAAGTCTGAAGTCTGGCATGTCTACAGAACACAGAGAACACACACGTTGCTGCAGAGAGAGAAATTCACAATTTATAACATTTTTTTTTATTTTAAAAATATTTATTTTATAAACTGGGTTGTTTTATTGCATTTTTTAAGGTTTTTATCACTACGAAATTCGGACAAATTATTAAATATATAATTTTGTATATTTATTACCTTTGCTAAATATTCAGTTCCATTACATTTCCCTGTCTCAGTTTCCACAAATCGCCAAAAATAATTTCGTAACAACACACTTTTCTTTCCTCTGCACAACCAATATCTAACAATAATAGCAAAAAATGGTCTTTTTTACTTTTCCTCCTGCTTTCCGTTTCCTAACAATAAGTGCGGAAGAGGAGGTTTGAAAAAAAAGGAAAAGGAAAAGTTGGAAAAGTAGGCGGGATGATATAGCGCCCCTATATGGCTGCTGTTCGCTGTTGCGGCAATTTGCATGTGCAGACTATGGCACATAATATCCATGCATTAGAATTATGAATCCCCCGCCTCGTTTCGAATAATGGCAGCGAGTGCCGGAAAAATTTAGCTGTTCTACGAGTAGATAAATATGCGCAAAAATCGAAATTCGTTTCGAATATTATGGCGTGTGCACACGGCGTATGCGTAATAAATGCGCCTGCTGCCATTATTATGACATTAATGCCTATGAATCGATCATCCCCCCACCCAAGGCCAGTGAATCCCGACTGAAATAATTATAGTGCGTCGGAAAAGTACACTGACGCCAGTCCCGGACTGCGAATAACGAATAAATCCCAAAACCGAAGTGAACTAAGCAGAACGGGACAAAACTAAGCCGCCTGCCAGACAGGCAATTAACTTAATTACTGTTTAAACTTTTCAGTCCCGGCCAGACGTTGCTTCGTGGGAGAAGTAAGAGAAAAAAAATATATATATTATATATATTTAGCAAATTAAATTCCCGAGTTGCTGCCAGAGATTGAGCACGTGGCCGGTCCTGAAATTTTTAAGTAGCCGAAAAGTGAAATAACCAAACGTACGACGATTACAAATGAACGGTGGGGGAAGTGTTTAAAATATTTAGAAAATGTTGTTCTGGAGTGCCAAATAATGGTCTTAAGATTTAACATATATAAATTTATATTAATAGCTGTTTTTGAAGATTTTATTATTGAAGGAAAACTGCCAATTTATTAAAAGTATTTAAAGTTCTTTAAATCTATATAATTTTATGACATAATTAATTTGCAGAGAAACTCCAACAAAATCTATTTATAACATTTAGTTAGCCGTTTTATTTTCCATACATAAAGATATTAATAAATTCCTCAGCTGATCATTAATTTCTTTCGTTTTATATCTGTAAAGTTCTTCATAATTCCCACTGTCCTCCCACTGCATTCGTATCATTATGCAGGCGGCATGCCCCATTATCATTTTGGCCATTTCCGTTGTCGTTTTTGATTTTATTGCCATTGCAGTGGTGCTGGGGCAGTGGCAAAAGTGCAAGAAGCCGCTCGAGTATCTGCCAATGAGAGCTTTCGGGGTTCGCGGGGTGGAAAGGGGTTTCTCTTGCGGCATAAACTCGACTCAACTCCCGATTCCTGGCCAGCATTTAGCCGGGCTTTGTCAGTTGCAATAACTTTCGCGTCAGTCCAGCCAACAGATCGTAATGTTCTCCTCCGCTCTCTCTTCGCTCTTTTCAGGCCACACTTCGTGCGGAGAAGCCAAAGCTGCCTTTGTCTGTGCCTGGCAATTGGCCAAGTTAATAGAGAGCCGGGAGGCCCGATAATGACGTTGCTGCTGCTGCGGCAGATGCTGATGATGAGGCTGCTAACTTGGTTATTGCTGCCGGCCTAGAAAGGACCACACAGGACTACGACCAGACCGGCAGACCGGGAGACCCGGGCACCAGGACACCAGGACACCCGGAGCCCCGTTCCAGACAGACAACAAAAAACCAAGAGCTAAAAGGCAAAAGCCGGCGCTGCAACGCCCTCGTCCTGGGCAGGCTTACTGCATTTCCGCTTCTCGTTTCTGCTCCTGCTCCTGTCATCGTTACAGCCATTTCCAGTCCGCTTCAGCCATGCCCCACTGCCAACCACTGACGCTCTGCGTGGCCCGGCTGCTGCTCCTCGTCGTGATTGTGATGAGCGGTAAGTACCCTCCATTCCTCTAAAAACTGACCCAAAACCGCCCCCAAAAGACCACCCAACAAGTCGCCTGGGGCTGCCACTTTATATTGTTGCCACAGTTAATTGTTGGCATTTGTTTGGCGGCCATTCCCTTCCTCTTTTGTGGCCCTAATTTTCTGCCCTGGCTCTGAATTTTTGTTTCAATTAACAATTAGCTTGCAGACAGAGCATTGCATTAAATATAACAATATTGCGTGTACTTTGAGGTAGGTCTGACTTGGGAGGGAAAAATTAAACGAAATGAATTCTGTACAGTGCAGACCTCCTCGGCGAAAGCCCAAAATGTATTTTCAGTAAATAAATAAACAAGAAATAAACCCACTTTGTGTGTGTGCATCAAGTGGAATTGCGAAAGTACAAAAATTCAATAAACTGCAGCCAGTTGAAGAAACTTAAATCGGCTTTTAGTTTGAGTTAGCAAGTTTCCGAAAAGAAACAGTTTAAGCCTTTCCCTGGCAGAAACCATTCAAAACCTAATGCTCTTAACCCTCGGGAAGCACCCAGCAAGTTGTCTTGTCAGCAATTATTTCACTTCAAGCCCTAAAACCATTTCCAAAAGTGCAGCACTTGATTCAACAATGTGATTCTGCCTGCTCTATCATAAAATTGGTGTTGGCCAAATAAAAACAATTGGGCTCTAAGAATAATTTGGCCCGAGGCATCGACTTAAAATTCAGGCTATAACCACAAATATTATGCCAAAATATTCAACAATAATTTGCAAATTGTGTTGTGAAACATTGGAGCGACTAAAGCCCAGTGGCCATATCACTGCACCGCACGAATAAAGTTGGTAAATCGAACAAATTAAGTATACGGCACGTGCCACCAGCCACCAGATTTGGCCAATAGCTTTCAGTAAAGGATAAACACAATTTAAATGTGAATGGAGCCATTTCAATTGGCCAACACCCGAAACTGATTTAATTAACAATTGTCAAAGTGTAGGGAGAAGCGAAGCCCTTAATGCGTTTGATTTATCTTTAAAGCGTCCAGAATTTATTACGGCAATGGCAACAAATAACTCCCGAGGAGAGAAGGGTCATTGGAACAATTCAAAAAGCGCTCGAATTAATTGCATTTTTCGGGCGGCAAACTGAAAACAGGAAAAAAGAGAGCAGCAAAAACGGCAGGAAAACAGAAAAAGCACAAAAGTCGCGAGGAAAAAAATATAAGCGACGGGCGTGGACATATTTCAAAATTCAATTAAAATAAAACAAAAAGGGCGGCAGCTACAGCGACAGCGATAGCGACACTATGCAATTTCCGCTTAGGGCGTGCCACACAGCCAGGTGGGCGTAAAAATAATTAAAGCTTCGACCAAATAAACATTGACGTCGAATCGTCGAATGTCCTCGCTGTTCCTGCTGCTCGTCCCTTTGGGCCAATTCCCCACACACACACAAGCAAACATGGCCAAATGGCGGCCATTTTTTAGCGATTTTGCGCTTGACATTTGCCGCTGACTTCTGCATCCGACATGCACAACATTTTCAATTGAATTACGCCAATATGTCGAAAGAATTAAAATAAAGCAAGGCGCTATTTGTGGGCTGCCTTTTTTAGCTAAGCCACGAACGAAAACAAGATGAATGGGCATCGATTTCACTCGAAGCCCGCTAATCCCGATCAGTCCATCCGTCCGTCCGTCCATCAATCAATCAATCACTTTGCACCAACAGCAATTCTTCTAAGTGCATTTTCGTGTTCGCAGGCGGTCGAATTAAGCGCGAAATAGAGCAAATGCCACCTGCTAGTTGCTGGTTATTCCTATTGTGATGGGTTTCTACAGTTTTCTAGTTATGTTATCCCCTGAAATTAGTTTCTTATTCTTAATTTTCAAATTCAAATGAGTAAAACAAGTTTTTAAGAAGGCTCTCGATCGCATTTAAATTTTATAACGAGAAAAAGTTTTATATCACTCCAAGGCTCTGTAAATTTTATTTTATTGAATTTTCATTTAAATGTCATGTAAAAATATCAAATACAAATTGAAGTTTTTTCAAGAATAAATACCTTTAAATATTATAAAGTTCAGAAAACAATTTAAATGAATATTTTTCTCTGATTAAATAGAGATTATAATGTGAATTCATTTTATTCAAATTAAATATGCTTAAAAAAATTTAATTTGTAGAAAAAATTCTAAATTTGGTAAGATAGAGGTCACTGAACCAGATACCCAAGCCCTGAAAATATTAAAAAGTATCTTGTAAAATCTAATATTTCCCAAAATAATATATTTTTATTCCCAATTCCCTTTTTCCCTAAAATATATTCCCAGTTGCTTTGGTGCTTTTTCTAAAAATGTTATTCTCGCATTTCACCAATTTCACCAATTTAAATATTGATTATGATTGATTTAGCGGAAAAGGCCGCAACTAAATATTGTTTGTTTGCCTTTGACCACGCCCCATTGGGCCGCACTTGAATTCGGTTTGCTGGCCATTCGAATTCCGATTGCAATTCCGATTCCAATTCGCATCGTGCTGTAAATTACACAAAGTAGAATTTACGAGTTGGTGCACTTCATAAAAGTAATTGCCTCGCATGTTTTAATATGAATATTTTTAAGTCGGCCAACACACACACTCGCTGGCACACTGAGGGCCCTCTCTGGCATAGAAATTGCATATTTGAGGAGAACTTTTGGCCAGCAGTGTTTGCCTAACGCAAAATGAAATCAAATAAATAATTGCAGGGGCCAGGAGATGGGTTGCTGGGTCTGGGCTGGGTCGCTCCTCCTGGCCACTGGTCAAATATTTGCAACAAACTTTCCGCCACTGCCGGCCAAGTCATTGAACGTTGTTGGCCAGGCCAGAAACTCAAACACACACACAAGGAATGGGAAAAAGCTACACAAAAAGTTGCCAAAAAAACAGAGGATGAGGATCTGCAAAAAACGAGCCAAGTGAAGCGGAGCTCTGCCAACTCTCTCCAGAAACTTGGCCACGTGCACCTGAGAGTCCTGCAGGAGAAAGAGCACCCAGAGCCCACGTAGGTAATTGAGTATGAATGGGGAATGTGTCGAAAGCGTTTTGTGATGTTTGCCAAACAAAACGCGGAGACTGGCAAGCAAAGTATCTGGAAAATGAATTCGATACATTATCAGGACGTCAAGTCGTGCGTGGTGGCGACTGGCGAAAAGTATAAATTACATATACCGCCGGCAGCCCATTTCTTATGCGAAACACCTGCAGCACCAGGGCAGCTTCTACGGGTTCCACGACCCTCAGCCACCCCACAACCCCAAAACCAAACCAAAGCGAACCAAACCCCACCAGAAGCAGCCATCCTGGCCGCCTGAAAGGGGGCGGGACCTGGCCAAATGTGCGCATAAATGAATTACCAATGAACCGCACGGTTCACGTTTTCAATTTGAAAGGCTGGGCGCTAATTTTCGGGGAGGAGGGCGATGCCTTCAAGGAGCGGCCAGGGCCAGGCTAGAACAAAGACCGGAATAACCATTTGACAGATGTGCTACTCAAGCTTTGCCCCAAAAGGATGTGGTACAGTGGAGATCTAGAGCAAGGACACATTAATGAGCAGACAATTTCTTATCTTTTTTATAATTTTTTTTATAAAAACCAGTTATAGCGAGCGAAATTGGTTTAAATAATAATAGTAGATATAAGCTTCCTATTTTTTTTTTTTATATTCAATTAATTTGTAGTATTTATTTTATTTTGAATTTATTATAAAAAATTAAAATAAAATTTAATTGGTGGCAGTATACAAAAATCTTAAAATTCTTTATAGATTCGTCAATTAAACCCTGCTTAAAAAAATACAAACAATTATTTTAAAGTGCGGCACAAACTCTGAACCAATTTATATTTTTTTTTTCATAATATATCAACCAATTTTAAAAACGAATTTACCAAATATAAGTGTCATTAGCAGCTATAATAAATCTCAAACGAATAAGCTACTTTTTGGTTAAGTTTTATAAATGGTTTTAATATTTAAAAATGTTCTTTTTCCACCTTAATTGCTTCAGTCTTTAAAGTAATCATATATTACCCAAAATAACCACTTGTAATTACACCTTTGTAAGAGTTTATTATCCTTCTTACTGCTGAGGTAAGCCGCTTCCTGTTCTTTTGAGAGCGTTTACTAAATTCTTCCGCAATAAAATTAAGCCTGCAGCCGATTAAATTAAAGCTCAACCAGGACTCGCGTAAATGGAAGCTCTTCTAGGCGCCAATAAATAGGGAGTTGCTTAAAAAGGCTTCACTGTACGGGAAAATGAGATGGAGCAGGAGCAGGGGCAGGAGCAGGACGAGAACGAGGACGAGTGTGTGAGAGAACAAATCGACAGCCTACATAAAAGCGCAATTTGCGCAATTCCAACGTCAAGTTCCATTTGATTACAACACGTTGACGAGGACATACGCACTTCTCGAGGAGTCCTTTGTGGGTGTTTGGGTGCCAGTGTGTGCCTTCCTGTGTGCGTGTGTGTGTGTCTGCAGCGAGTAAAAGCAATTTCACCAAATCTGCAATTGTTATGTCGCCTGCTAAACAACTCACTTGCCTGCTTGCCAGCCAGTTGCTTTCCCCATTTCCACATCTCGAAGGCAGGCGTTCTCGCACGTCAAATATTTATATTGCATTGCTATTCCAGGACCTATTCCCCCATCTGTATTAGAGATGCCAGAACAGGCCATTTCAGAAGCAGATCGGTGGGAAATGAATTGGAAATAGGTCTATAAAAGAGTTACCTTTTTTTTGGAGATTATTTTTACGTCTTTGAATCACTCAATAAGTTCTTGGCTACGAATATAATTACTTTATTAATTGAGAGCTAATTTAAGTGGATTTAATTATAAATAATACATTAGATGGACCCCTAGCTTTGCTTTAAGTAAACCTTATAAGTAACACTTGCCATCTCTGATCCCTTTTTTATATATTTCTATAGCTCTCGTTCTAAGCATTTCGGGTATTGATTAAGCGTCAATTGGGGAGTTGGAAAAATGCGACTACGAATGCGAATCTCCTGCCCCGCCTCAATTACTGCAGCAGTTTATGTCCCACATGTCTGTCTCTGCCTTTTACAGCCTTTTTATGTATCCTGTATATAGATTGTTAACGTTAACGTCACGAAGGGCAAACCAAACCCCAAAAAAATAGAAGGAGGGAAAAAAGCACACCGGCAAGCATAAATCATGCAAACGACTTGATGGCGTCTATTAGTCTGTTTATAGGCCTAGTTAAAATGTTTATAGAGCAAACTTTACGGTGAGCAGCAATTAAACATAACGGTCGGGTCCTGTTGATCGCAATCCTTCTTAGCCAGAAACCAAGAAAAAACCCCAAAGAGAGACAGCAAAAAGGTGGGGCCACATAAAAAACAAAAGGACACAGAAACGTTGTAGGACTCAACTCTGAGATAAAAAATAGCACTAAAACCTAATCAATTTGATCAATAGGAGAGCAGGAGTATCAACTTTATTAACAGTGATTAAAAAGTAGTGACATTGTGGGCTTTATAAACTTAGTTAAAAATAGTTTGCAATTTAAAGATTACCTTTTAAGGGAATTACATCAAACTCCACACAAACCACAAATCACAATTAGCTTGAGTCACATAAAGACAAAACAGCCCTGAGTGGCTCCCCCTTGAGAGCCCTAAGAAAAAGCAGGATAAAAACCCAATCAATTTGCTCAATAAGAGCATTGATAGATGCTCACATTTCCCCCAGTGTAAACTTGATGAGCAGTGATTACACATACTCACATTTCGCAGTCTGTTTCTGTTTTCGGGCTACGTGAGGCAAGCACTCGGGCAAAGTTTGGAGCGATATGGATGGGGATTCAGTTCTCCCAGGAGTGCACTTTACACGCCTCACTCACGCGCGGAATCCTGAGCAGGAATCCTTGGCAACAATTGAGAATTTATTCATCGATGGAGGAGCATAAGGAGAGCCCCTCATTTAGAGCCATTAAATGAGGAATTTCCGTGGCAATACAAACAATTTCCGCAACTAGAAAAACCTTCGATGATGTGGCTCACTGAGTCACGGTCTATTTATGGCTCTCTCTCTCTTTTTTTTCTACCTGCTCCTTCTGGCCATTTATTGATGAATTTCATTTTATTTAATTTCATTCGACGCTGTGCTAGCTGGGCAGCACTTCAAATTGCTTTATTTCCACCGAAAGCAAGCTGAAACACAATTCCCAACTTTGTTGTTGTTTGTTTTTCATTCGCCCGCTTTTGCAGACATTTATATTGCTGCCACGCCCACCTCAACCACCTGGGTGACCACCATAGCCACCACCAGTACCACACACCGCACCCATCTCTCCGTCATCTTCATTCCCGGGAACGTTGCTGGCATCTAAAGTGGCTGCGATTAGTTTGCTAATGTTGTAATTTCATCATTGGCGGGCCAGGGCTCTCGCTCTCAGCTACGGCTACGGGCAAGATTACGGGTACGGGTACGGGTAGGGGTATGGGTACGGTTACGGGTCCGGCTACGGCGGAGCACTCAACGTAACGTACGCCGGGCGCTTAGCTAAACATCATCAGGTACTTGACAGCCGGGAGACCGCATTTTGCTGACCATTGTGCCAAGCAGCCAGAAGGTAGCTCCAGGCACAGTGGGTTAAGATTTTCCAACTATATTTTATGGAAAAACTAGCAAGGTTTCCAGTTAGTTAAAAAAACTAAGAGCAAGATATATAGATTCTTGAAATTAGTTTGAATTTTAACTTGTTTGCTATATTTTTCTTACAAATATAATAAGTTTGTAGTTTTCCAACTTTTTACCTTGTACAAAGTCTACAAAGGAAGACCTTTAAAGTCAAGTTCTGGGAATAGTTCCTGTTGCAGCCTTAGGAATATTTACCTCAAAATGTTTACTTTGTTTCCTTATAACAAAAAAAAGGAAAGTAAGAGAGAATATAAGTAATTCCGGCCACTGTACTTGGCCCTCATCCATTCGGCCAACATTTGCTGAGTTGTGTTGGCCGCTTTGGCTCAAGTTTTGTCGATTCATTGAAGTGAGTGGCTTTTTATTTGCGAGAAAATGGCAAACATTTTTTGCCATTTTTTCTGCGCT
The DNA here is from genome assembly GCA_008042585.1 of Drosophila punjabiensis. NCBI lineage: Eukaryota > Metazoa > Arthropoda > Insecta > Diptera > Drosophilidae > Drosophila > Drosophila punjabiensis. The sequence continues at coordinate 38,083 of VNJR01003691.1, forward strand.
GCCAATGGGCACCGACTGCTGGCTCATTCTCTGCCGTTACCAATATTCCGGCTTTGGCGGGCCTTCGACGTTTTTGTGGCGGATTTTCGTATTGAAAAGGAAATGAACTCATAAAAAGTAATTTGGCCATAATGCTTTTGGCCGAGTTAGTTACTTAATTTGCAGTTGCAAATAAAGTTTCGCTTTATTAATTTTGATGTCGAGTGCTGTTGTTGCCCGTCCAGTTGGCCACTTGATAAACTTGCCCGCTCCAAAGTTCTGGCAATAAAGCCGAAAAGTTACGCACGAATCGGGGCGAGTGCAAAAATTGTTTATTACAACGCAAGCAAAAAAAAAACCCCAGTGCAAATTCTATTTTCAATTGAATTAATTCCCTCGCCTTTAGCTGGCTCCTCTCTGCTAGCCTTGAGCTTGGCATTAAAATAAAACGTGCCACGGCTTTGCAATGGAGTCGAGCCGCAGGATATCTACACGGAATCCTCGAATGGCAACCAAAAAATGAAAACAAAAAATGCTAAGAAAAACCGAGAAAAACACAGATATGAGCAGACACATGGAGAGAAATTATATTTTCTCTTTTTGATGCCCGCAGCGTTTCCAATTGAGTTTCTCAACTTGATATTTTTATATTCAAGAATTCAATTAGAAGGCTGCCTCCGCACAGGTGTCCATATCGGATCCGGCATCCCGGCTCCCTTCGCTGGCAATTTTCCACCCAAGGAAAACCCAAAAGCTGAGCGAGATAGACAGGTGAAGGAGCGGGGAAACTCTGCAACTCGAAAGTTTATTGTTTTTCTTTGGCTGACTTTTGCGCGAGACAAAATTGCGAATATAATGAAATTTCTTTCGTTCTGTCGGTTGTAATTGTAATTGGTCTGCTGCTGCTGTTGCTGCAGTGGAAAACTTGCCCCGAGGCGCACCTTTAAATGAGTGGAAATTCATAAATTCGCCAAATAAATAACTCAGAAAGTGGAAGCACACAAATAGAATTTCAACGTCCCCGAAATGAAAGCCTTTGAGCGGCAGCAACTGGACCTTTGAGCCGGAATCACTGTGCTGCTTCGTTTGAGTTATTTATGGCAAAGTCCTTTCAAATTGATAGCAAAACACTCCTTGTCCTCGTTGGCATTTTCCCGACTGCTGCCGCCATGACGACTACGCTCCTGCTGCGGTTCCCTGCGTCAATGTGTGAGGCAAGAAAAGCGTCGGGGAAAAGCGTCGCGCTGCCAAGTCAACAGGAGTCAACAGAAGCCACCAGTGTGAACTCAGCTGACAGTCGCGGGTCGGATGGCTGCCTTTGTCCCCAAAAAGTCCTTTGCACCCCAAGCAGTTACATTCATAGTTTTCCTAACGCACAATGCATTTTCCCTAATGGCAGCCCACAGGAAGCGCAACTCAGGCATGTACAGAAAAAAACGTTGTCTTTATTTCTTTTTGCCACTTGCATCTAAGGATTTCGTGGGTTTATATATGAATAATATAAAGGTATTGGAGGGCGGGAATAAAGCATAGCTTAGGTTTGTTTTGTAAAGGTTTAATAGCGAACTTAAAGTTAAATTAAACATTTAATTCTGCTTTCGTTTTAATTTCATTTGTAAATTTAAATGCTCTTTTTATATATTATTCTTTAATATTTTGGTTATTTAAAAAACCAAAAAACTATGGAACTTGTATTTATTTTATTATTTTTATATTAATATATAATTGCATTATTTTATAATTTAGTTTAAAATCTTATTTAGAGGAAATATATTTCTGAGCATAGAATACAAATATTTAATAATGTATTTAAATAAATATATTCATTGAAAAACATACTATTTTTATTATTTGAACAAAAAGCCACAGAACCTATTGTTTAAATTATTTTTCATTTATTTAATCAGCACGTTTCCGGTCTTCCTATTAACTCTGTAGATGGGAAAATGCTCATTGCATTAACAAACAAACCCAGATCTAAGCTTGCCAGTATCAATTTAGATTTTCCGCTGTTTTAGCTTCCACTTGAAACCTGATTTCAAATCGTCCTGGCAGCCTGGTAGCCTGGCATTCGTGCATCCTGGCCTCTCCTTCGCCTGTTGCCGTTTGCCTTGGGATTGTGCAGTGGTTGTTGTCACACGTTCTGCTTTATTGCATTAGTTTCCCTTTGAGAAATTATTTTCTTTACCTTAATGATTTTCCGCTGCGCCCGCAGTGGGGCCCCCATTCAGTTGCCACTCGAGAAGCGGAGGAGGGAGGTCCTTGCCACAGTCCTGAGTGGCTATGGAAATATTTATGTTAACTTGCAGTCGCCAGGGCTGATTGTGTTGATGCTGGCTGCTGCTGCTATTGCATTTATTTAGTTGTTTTTCTGTTTTGCCGCTGTTTGTCATTTGAATCTTGGAATAACTTGAGAAATGCTGCGAATGTCAGTGGCTATTTCGCAGGCAGAGAATAAATTCAATTCTTATTTTTGGTTTTCCCATTTAGCCCCTGTCTCTGTCTCTGTCTGTCGTCTGCCTGCCTTGCTGTTTTTCATGCGGATTCAATGAACCATAAATTTCAAAGTGCCGCACAGCCAGACCCGACGGCGTCTGCCTTGGCTGTCAGCGAAAAGGGCACCAAAGACAACAAAAAATTGAACAAAAAGAGTCAAGAGTGTTTTTAAATAATCATTCAAAGCTGGGAAGCTTTAAAGTTTTTGTCCCAAAAGTACTCGCTTACCTGCTCAAAGCAATCGTCCTCCGATTAGCTGGACGAGAACTTTCGTCCTTGCACACAAATTGCAACAATTCGAACGTGATTATCCCGCACAGTCATCCTCGGAGGCACAATAAAAATAAGTTCCCAGCCGGAATAATACAATATTCAGCATTGCACAGAGGGGGAGCTGGAGTATAAAAGAAGGGAAAAGCGTTTTACTCGATGATGTCTCTGTCCCTGTCCCTGTCTCTGTCCCTGCTCCTAGTTTTCCCCAACTGCCTCTGTCTCGCTCTTATCTAGCAAACAATTTTATGCTTCCGCCTGAGCGACAAACAATGGAGCGTAAATATCCCAAAAGCGGGACCAAGGCAAACGAACGAAGGAAAACGCAATTCTATGAAAATGCCTCACATACAGCACATATAAATGTGCAAATGAATGAGCGAGTGAATGAGTGAGTGCACTGGAAAAAGGGGCTTTAAACTGGTGATTGATGAGATTAGTTTGGGGATTTTTAAAAAAACTTTTAGCTGTAATTGAAAAATTAATTAAATATTTAAGTTCCTTGCAAAATTAAAGTATTTCTTCTCGAATTTCAAGACCTTCTACCATCCAAGAAGATGATATGAAGCTCTCAAGCTTAACTAGATGAAAATATGTTACATCCTGAATACTCCAGATATAATTCTACAATTCCCTAGCTATATACCATCCATAGTTTCTTACCGTGCTTACCGTGTGAGTGACTGAGTGAGCGGCAGCTCTGATGCAAGCATGTCCGGTGCAAAGGATCTGAAAGGAGGTGGAAGCAGCCTAGGCCTTCGCATTGTTCCGACATGCATAATAGACGAAGTGAAAATGCCAGGCTAAGCCGGAGATTAGACAGGCTGATACCCTATGGACTCCCAGCTCCTTGAATGGCAAAGCAAAGCCGCAGAGATGAAAGCGCAATCCTATTGGTCTCTGTCTTATCCGACTGATATCCCTACTCAACAGAGGGTTACAGGATACGAATTAGGGAGTAAAAAAGGGACTCTCCCGGTCCGGCGAAAGGAACAACAAACGGACAGTCAGCCAGCCAGGCAGCCAGTCAGTGTAGTTGATAAGATTTGGATTTGTCTACAACATTTATTGTCCTCCAATGTTGTTGAGCAATTTTTCTTTTGGTTTTCCACTTTGTTTGGCCATCTCTTTGGCTGTGGCCAGTAAAATGCTTTCTTTCTGCCGTACAATTGTCATCATGACCCTCATGCAAAAGGGGCATACTCGCCCACACACAATGTCAACAGCAATCGGTCCTGTCCTGTGTCCCCTGTCGTCCTGTGTAGGTGTTAGTCAAAGCTGTTTTGCATACTTTGCGGCGCTCTGACATTCGCAAATATTTGTCCCTTTTTTCGGTTCGTGTTCCAGGGGCCAGAGCAAGAAAATAAGCGATAAATAAATACAATTTGCTTGGTCTCTTTATTTGCATTTAAGATCGCCCAGATAGAGCACGCAAATGATGGGCTCCAATCCATGGAAGGCCCCTCCCGAAACCGAATCGAAATAAACGGCCAAACTACTGAAAAATTATGTGCGACGCGACCATTTTTTATGGCCATACCGAATTTTTAAAGTCGCATAAATATAATTCCCACGGCTTGGGGGGCCAGAACGAACTTAGCAAAGTCCTTAAATTTCCTTTGACATGCGACATGTGTTGAAGGCTTTGTCTTTGTGCGTTCGCGACTGCAGAACGAAATCCACATCCAAAATCCAGCAGAGCGCGAGCCTGAAGAGCCCGGGAACAGAGTGGAAGACCAGGACGAGAGGAGCAGGAGCAGTAGTCCTTTTCCCAACTCTAGACGGAATCCTGGCTACATGGCAATGACGAGCCCTGTCGCAGGCGGCTTAGACATGCTCTTAATTAATTTGAGCCCGCGATGGCTGCACTCGCTTTGTGACGGCCTCGGTGCCATTTCCATTTTTCCCTTCCCTTCGATTTTCCCACTGCAGAGTCCTGGGAAAGTACATTTAACTGGAGGCTACGAACAACTGTTACTCCTCCAATTGTTGCAATTTAATGGCTTTTCCAGGAATTGATTGCGTCCCTGTTCAATTAGTTTGCATTTGAAATGCAAACAAACAGAGTGATTAAAGTAATTAATTTTAGATGTTGTTTAATTTAGATAATATTAGGAATACCTTGACGATTTCTTATAGTTGTCTATAACATATTTATTTAACTTCTCATTGAGTTGTTAAATTTGTCACTTGTTTGATTTGTTTCTTTGCAAAAGTCAAACTAACATTAAATTAATATAGAATACAAATCATCTCTATTGAGATCATAACTATAAAGAAAACAGACTTTGGTAAGCCAAAATGTAGCTAATAACATATATGTTTATATAGAATTTAATAGTCTGGCCCAGGGATTTGTTACAGTAAAGGACACTTGATTATCTTTCTTCTCCCCATCGATGACTGGGGCTAATCGCTAGTTAATTCCTTTGAGTGCAGAGTTATATTCGTGGTGTTTGTCAGGATTTTCACTATCCCAGTAAAGGGAGACTCCTTAGAATTATCAAAAAATATTTTAAACTGTCAAGTACTATTTTTTAGGTTAGGAAGGCCAAAGGCAAGGACAGAATCTTGTAAGTCCGCCAACAGTGACTCTTAGTGTAGGAAATAAAAGAGAGTTGAAGGAAGATTAAGATCTCCTACAAAAAGTAATTAAATAATAATAAATAAGATATTTTAATGTTAGAAATGACTTCCAAGCTCCTCAGATTACATTGCAAATAGTCACGTTTTTAGCTACATTTCTGTTCACTCACTATTTAGATGAGCTTAATCTAAATGAGAAATCTGCTTAAAACACGGCGTTGATTAGCACACTTTGCCCTCTTGTCGCCACTCCTAATGCTATATACATTTTTGTAAATTAAACTAATTTGCCCCACCTCCTACTCCATGTCAGCTTGGCAAAGCGTTAGGTTAAGTTTGAGTTGACTTGTCTAACGCTGCGTGAGCACAGAGCCAAGATGAGTCAACTTTCAGGGAACGTTCTGCTCCCCGTGCCATAACTGCCAATTTTTGTTGCTTATTTGCATATTTAAAACTTGCCAGCGAGGACCGGCGTTGCCTTTGTTCAGAGGAGACCAGACCGGAGGGATGGGGGGTCTTGGTAATATTCTTGTGATTTTGCTGGCAACAGCAACAGGATGGCTCACCTTTCTCGGATGATGTGCCATGCAAATCGTATGCAATGTGCAAATTCTAGGCGAGTTGCGAGCTGAGAGCTGCAACAACCTGAACTTTGTTGGCCCCCCAAAAAGCTCCCCAAAGTGTTTGACTTGCGAGAGCGTTTGCCATATTGTCTTACCTTTGTTCATATTTTATTTTATTGCATTATGCCCATATTTTGTTTGCCTTCCGCCCGAGAAGCCAGCACATCTGCTCGCTCTTTGGTTGGTTAAGTTTTTGCTTACTTAACTTGCTTGCCAGTTTTCCGTTGCGACACTTGGCGAAAATTTCGAGAAGTTCTTGAAAAGGTAGAGTTGAAAAGTAATGTATATTTTAAAATAAATCAAATGAGACGGAAAAACAGTTTAGTCTTCTTTGAAATCAAATATAGCTCAACTTTTCTTAATTCCAATCATATTTTTTAACTCTGCACTTTACCGTTGGGCCCCAGGATCAATCGCTTGCTTTAATGGCTCCTGCCATATCCACATGGCGTATGCGCAATATGTTACCCCACTCACGACATTGCCAATTCGTTTTCACATCGTCTTTTGGGCCGCAACAATGGTCGATCCGCATGTCCATCGTCTCCGGTCTCCGTTCCCTGGCACATCCTTCACATACTCATGCATACAGAAGGCCGCCATTAAATATGTGCCAGTCGAAATTGTTCAAAGGGTGTAGCCTATATATATGCATATATGGCATCCTGCTCCTGCTCCTGCTCCTGCTGTTGCTGCTGGTTCTGCTGCCGAGAGTCCAGTGCGGCAATGGGGAGAATCGCGAGCGCGTTGACAACGCCAATACAGGTGCGCACAATGCAAACGAGTGACATGCAAATGCTTTCAACAACAATTGCAATTCATGCACACCCAGCACACACCCAGCGCACACCCAGCACACACACAGGCTCGTGTATGCCGAATGACAAGCAGCCGTCTCACGTTTCGTTTCATTTTTGAATGTCGATTTTTCGAGCATTCTCTTCTACTATTTTTTTCTTCTTTTTTTTTTTAGTGCCTGTGGCTCGCTTTTTTCTCATGAGCTGGGTATGTGGGTTGAAAGGGAATATCCTGGAGAAGTTTAAGTGGAATTTTGGCAATTATATTCTAGTTTTTAAAAGCTATTCGAAATTCGTCTATATTTACTCTTAAAATTGAATTTTGAAAATATTTTACAAACTCTAAAAAAAAGTTAACTAACTGTTTTGAAATCATGTTCGATGTATCTAAATTTTAACTTTTAAATAAGTATTATAGATAATATCTTTGAGAAGTTTAGGTGGAATTTAAGCATTTATATTATATTTTCTACTAGCTTTTTTGAGTTTATAAAAATATATTCTCATTATTTTTCAAATATTTTTCATTCTCTTAAAAAAAAGTGAATTAGAGGTTTTAAAATCTTAATCGTTTAATTTAATTATTAACTTTTCCACATTTCTCCAAAGTAAATATCTATTATCCATTGAATTGAAATATAAGCTTTAGTTCTTTTAATATTTGATCATATTAAATATATGAATTTTATGTATATTATTGTTCAGTTCGATAGTAAATGTAACAGCTATAGGACACACTCTTTCACATTTTAAATATTTAAAGAAAATACCGGAAACTCTTACTTATGTTGAATGTTAAATGATTTTTGGGATTTCCACATCATCTGAGGGTCGATATTGGTTACAATTGTTTTTCGCTTACCATTCAAGCATTTAAAATTCTCAGCCATATGTGCTGTTTGCTGGCCAAAGATGCCGATGACTCTAAATGCAACGACGAAGCGGGAAACTTTTGCGGCAACCTGTTTTTGTTTTGCAACCGCACCGAACAAGGAGCTCCGATGACGACCACAATGGTGCTGCTCCTGCTGCTGCTCCTTCTCGTCCTGGTGCTTCCCATGCTGATGCTGCTTGTTTTTCCCATTTTTCCGAATTTTTTCCGCTGCCTGCGCCTCTGCTCACTCACTTATGCATTCGCACTCGCACATGCGATGCGCCACAAAATTGCAATTTCCACTAAGATTGATGAAAAACGTTTCCAGAGCCACGCCTCCGCCGGAGCTGCGATTCTGGGCCGCGATGATGGCTCACCTGTTTCACCTGCTTCCCGCCTGCCAAATCATGTCATCAATTGAATTTCAAACGATTATTCTTGCACGTTCGCAAATCGCGGCGAAAATATTTGCCACGCCAGCCGTGCGTTGTCAGCATTTCCGTTTTCCACGATTTCCCCATTTCCGCACATTTCAGCAGGTGTGCCTCGCTTTATCCAATACCAAATACTATATATGCCCTGCATATCATCCGCGAGTCCTCACAATACGTTTCGATTACGCATTCAAATCAAATTGTTGTCGTTGGGGTCGCATCAGCGGCAAAATGCGAATATGAATACGCCTACGGATTCAGTTAACCGGGCCTTAAAACTACACTGGAAAAATAGTATTAATACCTAAGAAAATAAATAAACTTTAAGTATACCTACGACTAGGAATTATAGAAACTTTCTAATTATTTTCAGGGAAAAGATACTTCTCCGTTTAACCTTCCTAAATCCTCTTTTTTGATTAAGATTAAATATCTTAGAGTGACTTTTTGCCTTTTATCTTTGAGGTTTCAACTGCAAGTGTTCTTTAGTCTCAAAGGACTTAAAGGATTCAAGGAATAAAGTGTCCATTCTGAAATTTAAAATTTGTTAACTTTCAAAGATAAATATTTCATTATCCTTTCTAGTCTTTAGTTTTCTGAGTGCATTTAGCGAAACCTGCCTCCGGCACATACTTTGCCATGTAATCCCGCAAAGTGCATTCATGGAAAATTCACATTCCGCAGGTAGCTCAAAAATCATCGCCGAGCATCCGCCGCAGGGCCTTCCTCAAACTGAAAATTCTTGTGAACGCCTCGCATATTTCACAACTTAATTTAATGCATTTGCAATTGCATATTTTTGGTTGCGAGGGGCGGAGGTGGAGGCAATAGCCTGGCGTGGCGTGGCTTTATATCAACTAAATATTGTATACAAACTGTTCTGCAATTTGCTGATATTAATTTTGCAAATAAATTTCTCGAAGCACTCAAACGTGAAATGCCTGCGTCCCGCAGCCACCGCGCTGCAGCAGCAGCAGCTGCTGCTGCTCAAATATTTAATGAATATTAGTTTTCTTTGGCGATGCCTAGGTCTACTTCTACTGTACATTTACGACTTGCCTACGGCGGGGAAACTGGCACTGGTCTGTACCTCTGTGCACCTTTTGGATTTCCTCTTTTTGCGGTTTTATATATATAAATATATCTGGACACTGAGAGAATTTGAAGGGAAAATTAAGCCATAATATGAAAGCTATTTTAAGACTTTTAATAATATAATATTAGAAACAGCTAGAAAATATAGTTCTTTCAAGATATATTAATTAGAATTGTAGTGTAGAGAAGTCTGGTTATTTAAATATTTATTTACGTACTTTTTAAGAGGCATTTCTGCCTCCTTTTTTCCCTCTGCACCTGCTGGGGCAAAGGTTAACGAGCTGCCTGGAGCCTCAAAACAGGGTGAAATGAGCAGATTTATATGCTTAATTTTTAGCATTTAACCTGCGCTTAGATAGAGCGCTGTTTACGAGCAGACCGATGTCTGAAGGTGGAGCGAAATGCCGCAAAACGGGGAGGCCGGAAACCAAAACCAAACCAAACCTGGCCAAGACAGCAGGCGGTATTGAGTTTCCTCGTAGGAGCAGCCCTGCGGCTTCCCAGTTTCCATCTCCGAACGTAGTCGGGGCCAAGTTCTTGTAATTGGAATTCGAAGCCCATAAATACCGCAGACTTCTGCAGCAGCAGCAGCATTACAATTGTAAATAATTAGTGTATTCAATTACGACTTCATAACTCAAGTGCAGTGTTGGGCCAGGTCCTTGTGCGTAAACCATGTTATCCTTTAATTAGTTGTGCTCCACGATCTGGCCATGCGTCTTGATTAAGCACCGATTACACGTGCTGCAAATTATGGCAGCTGACAGCTGGTGTTGGCCAAAGCCAAGATGTTGCCCCATTTCCCATTTCCCAAGACTCGTGCATTCAGAGCCCAATTGGCATTGGGAATATTATCGCTGATTGGCTTTAACTGCTGCCAAAATGCTCGCTAATGAAATAACAATGGGAATCGGGCCATCATGAATATAATTCAGCGACGGCTCAACTTTAAATTCAATTTCAGCCGCATAAAACCATTTAGACTGGTAGCGGTGGAAAATAAAAGTTTGTTGGGCCAACTAAATGGAATAAAATCCATTTTAACAGATGTCAAATCACATAAAGAAATACGGCTGGCTAATGGCAAACAAATACAATTTATTTCCGGCAGCAAACAAAGCCAAATTGGATTCAAATTGGCAACACAATGAGGATTAGCCCACGGCAGCTCAAAATATGGGAATCATTTTTATTTATTCCATTTAAGCCAACAATTCAATAGTTCGTCCTTAACATTTGCCTATGGAAATACATGTCTAATCTATGGACTACAAATGCAATTGTAAATATAAAATGTAAGCCTTAAACTGATCGGATTTATTTGTTTTTTATTTCTTGTTCAATGCTTCTATTTGTAAATTTTATAATGTCAATCCAAACGCCACTTATCAGGCGTATTTTTTTAAAGAAAACTTTGCTTAGTTTTGAAAAGATTTAAAGTTAAAACTAAGCTCAAGATTTAAGAGATTTATTTACAAAAATAACTCCCCAAAAAGGTGCTTTTCTAGGATTTTAAGTTCGAGGAAATCATATATTTTGGCAACTCTGCATAAATATGCTTAATGAAAGCTGAAAGTAGAAAGCTGCAATTCCAATATTTATTTTTGCAAAGTTCGGCACACAAAACTCTCGACTCCGAACTCATTCTGAGCTGCTTAAGTTTCTTTGTTGTCGCAACGCTATTTGCCAACAGGATACAGGGACCTCTTAAGGACTCGCTACATTTGCTACAGAATTTTCATAAAAGATGCAGCTAATTACGTGTAAGTTACTTACAGCCATCCAACTACACAGGAGCTAGCTGGGGGACTCAAGTCCTGGGGAGACCCTCGACGAGCCATTGCCCTATAATACAATTTAATTACTGGAAAAATCACAGCTGAAATGGAGCTGGAAAGATGGGGAGCTGGGGGAGCTACGAAGCTGAGATGGTGGTGAGAAATGCTCCATGTCAAATGGAGCACAACGGCAATAGTGCGTAAATCTCGGTGCCTTAAGTAGCGGCATCCTCCTAACCCCAATTGACAATGACATTCTGCCGTCATTACCAAGGAGCGAAGGAGGACACATTTCCGGCGACCTCCGTTCTTGGCTACTGGCAACTGTTAGATGGTAACTGGTAGATGGTGGATCCCAGCTCCTCACTCGGTTACTGGCTGTTGACTCGTTGTGTGCGCAATTACAGAAATTAGCTTTCGTTTTTAATTTATTAGCGCCATTGTGCGTGCGCGTAATGGCGACAGGGGACAGCCGACAGGCGACAGACGACAACCTAGCAAATGTCTCCTCCCAATCTCCATTTAAACACAGAGAAAAAATAGTATAATCAAGGCAAAAGGATTTTAAAGAGCTTTAAAGCAATTTGTTTTCTGATTTATTAAGAATCTGCTGAGAAACACCTTAATATCTATGGATCCTGCATAAATCTAGATATTTCCTAGGAATTACTAAAATTCGATTGAAAAATATATTTATTTTATAAAATAATCTATATTTAAATTGTCACTAAAATCCTTTTTAAAGGGATTAAAATTTCTTTGCCGTGTATAGCTACACTTTGGTTACAGCTCCAGTCGGCGGCGGCGGGTGTCCTGCCTGCGCCCCCCAACCGAACGTATGGCAAGACAAATGCTCCTGGCTGCTGGCGGGGCAAATTAATGTGCATATAACTTACGCCTTTAGTCCAAGAAGTGTCCTGGAGACGGGGGAGTTGGAGTTCCGGCGCCCTGCGAGGACGAGGCGCAGGAGGCAGGGCCATTAAGGTTGCAGCATTTGTTTGCCTTGGCCGGGCAGAGTTTCATGCATTTTAAAGGACCTCCTTACCGCTCGATTCCCCCTGTCCTTCGCACGCATGGCCAATGAAGTGTGTGCAGGTTTTAAAAATTTCATGATGATTTAACAGGCAACACGGACGTCATCTGTGTGCACTGCACACATACCAATACACGAACCGTAGTGGCATATATATACATATGCATGCAGAAAGCCAAAAATGAAAAATGAAAAATGAAAAATCCAGCCAGCACTCCCGTGAGTGTTATGGCCATTGGACAAGTTTTTGGGTAACTATCCGCTTCACTGGGCCACCGATGGCCAAGATTTATTTACTCAACAGGCAAATTGCGCATAATTGAAAGAAAATATGTGAACAACGCCAAGAGGGCTTGCACCGAAGTAACGCAGAAAATTGCGGTGCCTCAATAATGCATTTTTGCTTTACAATATTTTTAACTAAAGTGGGATTTTTACTTGGAGTTTTCTATAAATAAATCTTAATTGTAGTTAATAATTTAAATGGTTATAATATTTAATACTTCCACTTTAATTTATTGAATGTTTTATTGAAGAGTAGAAGGACATAACTTAAATATATTTTGTTTGCAGGACACTTTTTCATATTTTTTCATAAAATTCCACAATAATTTAGTGTCCTAATAAATAAAAAGTACAATATTATTTTTAATATATAAAAAATCTCTTTTGCTTTTTTTAGACCTATGAAAAAGAGATTTATCTTTAAGGATTTGTGTGTGTTGGTTGTGTAATTATTTCATCAAACATAAAAACAATTTATAAATAGTTTTCAAGTTGTATGGCACTGTGTATGACAAGTTCTTCAACACTCACTCTGTTTTATTTAATATAAAAAGCACTATTGTATTCAATACTCATGTATAATTTAACAATATTAATTGAGTAATTTAAAATTCTATAGAATTCCATAGAAAACTCTTATACTTCGCAGAGGTCAACGCTCTCTTATCCCCCACACTAAACCCCTTTTTTTGCTTAACTTTTTGCCATAAGTATTAAATATCACCTAGGATAGAGTTCGGTGACCCGTGTATTAATAAATGTGGCTAACTTTTATCTCCAGCGCCTTCTGGGAGCCGCTGATGCTTTCGTGCCATTAATTATTTCGCGAGCGGGTAATAAACTAGCTGTGCCGTGTTGCGCATACGCCGCGTGGTCCAGTCCTGTTGGCGGTCATCGAGGTTAGCCACGCGCTTCAAGCGGTTCGAGACCGTTAATAAAAAGCTACCATGGCACCGTGTCTCGTGTTTTAAGGTGTCTATGAATCAGGTCGTTGTCCGTTGCCATGTTCCGGCGACCATGTGTGTGCGAGAGGGCCGTGTGTTGGCCACAAAGTGCGCATTAGTGTGATTGCATAACATTTGGCAAGAGCAGAGAGAGAAAGAAAAAATGGAACAGCATACGGGCAACATGAAAAGGCGCTTCCGAAAAACTGGTAGCAACAATCCCAAAAACGAAAACGAAACCGAAACGAAGCCAGACCAAATCCTTATGTATGCCGCCGCCGATGCAGCTGCTGTGGCTACGTGCTGGCTTTCCCCAGCTCACCCCACTCTGCCCGCTCTTCCAGCTTCTCAGTTTGCACAAAAGTTTGCACAACACCACAAATTCTCGCAAATTTCCAGCTGCCAGCTCATAGTTGGTGATAATTTAAGTCGGAAATTCGGATGTTCAAGGAGAACTCCTCCGCTCGCTTCGCTCCTCCTAGCGTTTCGCCCGCACGTAAACCAAATCCGAATCCGTATCTAGAGAAGAAAAGTGCTGTCCCCCCTTTGGTTGCATCAAGCATTTTCCTCTTTTCCCAGCACAAACACACAAACGTAAATTGCAATTACAACAAGTGCAATTGCAATGGCAACACGAATGCGAATGCGAATCCGAATCCGAACAGTAATCAAAGCCAGGCAAGGCAAAAATTGTGAGAATGCAATTATGGCCAAGACACATGCTGCTTGCTGCATGCTGCATGCTGCAGGAGGGGGGGAAAGAGTGAGGCCACAGCTGCCATAAAGTAAATAAAAATACTCACACACACACGCAGAGCAGGGTGGGCTGTCAAACAAACCGAAAATGAAATCATTGTCAATTCATAAAACTGAGCAAAAATGTTACAAATTGCATTTACATATGCTGCAGCATCTCGCACGCTCACACGCTCACACGCACGTTCCGCTCGGCCATTACGGCGGCCATTATGCTTCATTGCGAAAGGCGCCGCTTGACACAGATGCAGATGCAGATGCAGGCAGATGCAGTTACAGGGGAAAGTTGTCCAAGCAGGACAGTGTGGCAGAGGGGGGAGGTGTGGCAGCAAGTGGCAGCATTGCAGCCTTTCTGGCTAAGCCCCTGGCAGCCATGTCGTTTATTTAAGATGACAGCAGCAGCAGCAGCAGCAGCAGCAGAGCCAGGAGCAGCACCACTAGTTTTGGTCAAGTGGGCAAAACATATTGCAGCCACTGTGTTACACTGGGTTTATGTGATAAATATACATACGCGTACTTCCTGCAGATATAGGAGAGCGATCGGGGGAAATATGAATAAGTGCCAGCAGGCAAAAAAATATATGAATAAGTGTCGGCTCGGCGAATAAAAATTGCCAGCCATTCATAATCCCATTGATGGCATCTGGTTAATAAATTTTCCTTTGGAATATTAATTATGAGGGTTTAATAATTCATTGTTTAGGTTCTTAGCTGTGTTAGTGAGGAATTTATAGATATATTTTCTTGTTAGAAATTAAAAAAAAGGCGGATATAAGAAGTTAATAAAATATTAAATATTTCTTTAAGAAATATGTTTCTTTAACATAAATTTTTGAAAACAAGATAGTTAAATAGTTGAATACAAATATATAAAACATGAAAATAAGTAAATTAGATGTTCCTTTTTATAATTAAAATTTTTTTTATTATTTATTATAAATTATTCCCCGTTTAGTTGATATTTTCCTGCAGCTTTATCGCAAATCTGCTCATCGTGTAAACTTCAGCGGCAGCCTTTCTGTTGCAAGTGTTTCCGACTGGGCACTGACCCTGTTTTTGCCGCCTCGAGCGTAATTGACATTTATTAATTGGAAAACAATAATTCGCCTGCCAAAGTGCCAGGGAGCCATCGGAGTTTCCCGGCGACGGCAGCAACGACGACGATGCTCTCCCGGCTGTTGGCTGCATGCCAAGTGGCATTCCTTGTTGCAAAGGATGATTTATTTGCCAGTCCAGAGAAGTGGAGCGATAACATGCTGCAAGGCCAGCTGGTCGCCCGGTAATCAGTTATGCAGGCAGCGATTAAAGGCCGTCATCGGCAGGAAGCGCTGAAATATTTCGCGGCCGCCAGCTGCTCCCAGATCCTGCCGCTCCTTCCACTCTCACTCTCTCACTCTCAGCCACTCGCGCAACCTATCTCTCGTCCCATTAAAAGCTGTCAAATTTTAATGTTTTACATGGCAGGCTCAAAGTGGCAGCTACAGGCGGTGGCAACATCATCATCATCATCGTCCACATTTTCCGGGCATGGTCATGGCACCTGTCTGGCAGGGACGAACCTGCCCTGCCACACAGCAGACATCTCCGTGTCTACCCAGGCAGTAAACATTAAAAGCACATAGTTTTAATGAAGCAGGCGAGCATCTAGCAGTGGCAGTACCTGTTTCAGGATGCAGAGTAGTTGCCGCGTGTCCTTGTACTTGCCGCATGCTTAACGGCCGCCTGGCACACGAGGCGTATGTGGAACGTGGTCCCAACACGCGATAAATTCATTAAAGAACTGCGACCTGCTCCCAAATCTGGCCTGACTAGTCTCCCGGGCAATGTAAAATAATATATAGTGCAGCACAGCTAAAAAAGAAAAACTTAACGATGCCACGAAGTGAAACATAAGTAAGATAAGAACTTAAATATAATTTAAAACCGTTAAAGTTTTACAAGAACAAGTATAAAAAGTTTCCTGCCTTGAAATATACAGTCTTAGTATTTATATATTTTATTTATTACCACTCTGGTCAAAGGCTTAGTTATAATCTCTAAAAAAAGAAGAGTTATTTTGGCCACATTAAAGTGGCTACCCTTTATTCTCTGTGTACTCGGATGCATATAATTTTTTTTTCGGGAGGCCAGCTAGCTGTGAGCAGTGAGCTGCGAAGCGCACACGTTTATAGATTAACACATTTTTACTGCTGAATGTACTAATAAGGCGAACATTTCCACTTTGAGTTGCCCCCAGGAGAGGCCCTCAGTGGCAGTGGCTGAATTCCAGGAGAAGGGCCAGCCAGGAGCTGTAACATGAGCAGGACCGGCAGCCAGGACCTGCTATCTCCCGCAGAGGCAAACACGGGAAAGCTCGTACGTGAGCACGTGTGTGTACTTTCGAAATTTATAACACCGCCCCGTTGAGGGGGCGCCGGCAACGGAAAATCTGGTGGAAAAACCAGGCAAAGCTGGGAGTACTGCACGAAGTCAGGTGAAGAAAAATCCTGGGTACGGGCAGTGTCGAAAATAAAGCAGAGCCAGGCGGCAAAAAAATGTATAACATTCAGTGCGCCGAGTCCCGCGAGGCACACAGGCAGCCAGCCAGTTAAATGGCAAGTCCCCGGGGAGCGCTGGATTCCCTCCCAGATCGCTCTCCGGCTCCCGATTCCCGATCCCCACAATCCCCTATTAAAACCCGGCCACTGCCACGTCTCCAGAGCTACGGCTATGGCTATGGCTTGGAGTACGGCTCATGTTCACCATGTTGCTGTGTTGTGATTTCGGCCACTCACTGGGAATGCACACACATGCTTCTGTTTCCTGGTTCCTCCTGATCCCCTCTCCAGCTCGGCGTTCCCGGTCGCCTTGTCCTGGACCCTGGCTGCAGCGCGTGCCTGGCACAGACAGCTGCTCCCGTCATCGATGGCAGGGAACTCACATACTGAGGAAAAACACAAAGAAACATTTTAAATAAACAAAAAAAGGGTAGGTTAATAGTTATTTAAAAAAAATAAATGGTATTTTAATATTTATTTTTATAAAGTAAAGGAATTCAGTTCAGACAACGGGTTTGTTTCCTTCTTAACATCTTAAAAGATTTTTTAAGTGAATTGAAAAACATTAAGAGTTATACGAAATTTTCTTCTTTATAAGAACTTTTTAATATTTTTCAAATATTTATTTAACATTTTATTTTATGGATTTCAAGTCTGAGTAATAATTTTCCTCAGTGCACGAAACAACTCCCACTGCAAGCCGTGGCTTGACTTGTAATTACCACTGCATTGTGGACTTTTATTTTCTTTGTTTGCCATTCACTTTAAGTTCGGCCCCTGGGAGTCTGCTGCACCTGACGTCGATTGAATTACTGTTAAAATATTATCGGACAGGTCCTTGCTTATCAAGCCGCAAAGGGAATCAGGAAGGCAGGATAAAAAGCCGGATTTCAGATTAGCTCGTCGCGCACCTGGCCATTTAGACTCAGCCAGGCGGAAAATGAACACAAGAACCCACCAAAAGGGATCACTTTTTAGTGAAAGGGTTAATTTTTTCGTTACTAAACTTTATCTAAAAACAAAAACCGACCTTGTTGATTTTTTCACCAGGCCTTCAGCCATTTGGAAAAACCATTTCGATACACGTTTATTGTTATGTTCGCCCCGCATAATCATAAGCTAAACAAAGGCACAAAAAGCGAGTATAAATTATTTAAACTATTCAATTTGCTGCTGCCAGCGAGCATGTGCAAATCATTTGCGCCCAAGAGGGAAAGCCATAAAGTGTTTAAATGCTGTCATTTCAATGCATTTCACGCAATAAACAAAAAGCACATCAAATGAGCTCACAAAAACAAAATGGCATCAACTATAAATTGAGGATTTCAAACAATAAAACACACACGAAGTCAGCAGAGCGAAAGAGTGAAAGTCTGGTTAAAAAAAAAAAACGATGATGATGACGATGGCAGAAAAAAGAGGGAAAGCTGCTCATCAATGCAATCATGCACGCATAAAAATCCCAATTTAATTCAATCAATTCGTGTATGTGCGGTGCCCGGTTCTTGTATTTCTTTTGAGGTAAAACCCACTCAACGGAATACAAATTGCTGGCAACGAACTTAAGTTGGAGGAGAGTCCCGAAAAGGACAAGGGATGAGAGGGGGTCCTTTCAGTCTGAAGCCGGATTGGGAGCTGCAGATGAAGCCAGAGCCAGAAAAGCTGGAGCTGTACGAATGACTCTCTCACTCTCTCTCTATCGTGTCGCAGTCGAAATTGTCTGATGAATTTCTTCAATTCAAAACGTGACTGACGCAATGATTGTGCACGTTCCTGCCTCGTCCTTCCATTGCTCTATAACTAAGTGCCACTATGTAAGTGAATAACTGTCACTGCACAGATCCCGACACATCCTGCTTAGTCCTTCGTTCGGATTGCTCGTCATCAGTGTCGCCAGCTTGGTGGGTTTCAAGTCGAGCTAGGATATATTTTACAGAGCTCAGAACTACCTTACATCTTTAATTAATTGTATAATAAATATTTTTTATATCTGAAATTGCACTTTTCCTTTTTCTAAAAAATTTTGCAGCTTTAAATTAGGATCACGCATTACTTGAATTGGTTAAGATATTAAACCTTTTTTTACAACCTAATGTGCAAGAATACACATAATTTAGTAGGTGAGAATTTATTAAGTATTTATTTGGTCTTTGAAAATATTTCAATTAATTTTTAAAAACATTTTTAAGCTTCTTTAGTTAGCTAGTATTTTCCCTTTTAGCAAGCGAGCATTACTGTCCATGTCATGTGTGTGCCCAATAAAGATGGAATGACGGACTGACGAGCAGGGAGCAGGGCAAAAAGACGAAGAGACATGGCTAAGCATGCCATAGTTGGCACTTTTAAGTCATTTGCTACGTTTTAACTCGATTCCAAATGCGGCCATCAGCCGGAGGGGCACTCAATCAAACTCGTAGCCTCAGGCAGGAGCTGCGACTGCAACTTGCAGGCAAAACGCGTTCAGCAAACAAGTTGGCCAGCAACGTCACCCTCCTGCTCCTCCTCCACCTCCCAATAAGCCACTTGCATATGGAGTAGCTGACTGGCTGACTGGAAAAAATACCTACTGAGGGAGTTCTTAAAGCCAAAATCCTGGCAACGTCAGCCAGCACGTTTTGCGGATCTGCCATCGAATTCGTGATGGCCAAAAGTGAGGCTTTCGCTCAGCCATTACTCGAGCCCAAAGACCGGAAAAAGCGACATTTTAGCCTTGGTTTTTGATTGTTGCACTTTGTTTTTTTTTAACATTTTTATTTTTACATATTTCGCACCCCCATCGACATGGGCTTTGGGTTTCGACTTTAGTTCGGATCAGAGTGTGTGTGTGTGTGTGTGTGCCATTTGGCCAGATTGTGAATTATTTAAAAATGATTTATTATATGTTTGTTTGGCCCTGCGGTTGCCAGCAGCAGCAGCAGCAGCAGCTGGGCCGACTTACAGTGGCGCAAATGGGCGGAAAACAGGCCAAAAAACTCATGGGAGTGGGTGCAGAGCCTGCTAAATATTTCAATGGATGCAACGATAAAAGAAACAACAATCCAACAAGCTGAGCAAATCTATTGTGTTTTCATTTGAATTTAATATTTCATTGCGGCAGCAGACAGAGCAGCCATGGCACCCAGAGCATCCCGAGCAGCAATTGCAATTGAGTTTGCCTTTTGCGGTTTGCCGCCAACTGTAAATATGCCTTCCCCTTCCCCATATAGTGTGTGTTGTGTGTGTGTGTTGTGTGTGCGTGTTGTGACATGTCACTTGCATGGCTTCAATTAAAATGTCTACATTGCGGTTTCCGGTCTGGCGGAGGAGGAAAAACAAAGCCCCCGAATCTGAATCCGAGTTCGAATCCGAGACCGAAACACTTAACCGACATTCATCGGGATGCCCAGCTGCTGATTGATTAAGTTGCATGCATGTATAATGCAGAGACCGCACAACACCTGGCCAATCCCGGCCAAAAGGATCCCATTCAATCCGGCTTCAAGATCCAATTTACAGGCAGGTCCCTTTCCTCCAGCTGAGGGCAATGATAATAAATTTTGCCTTAAATTGCCGCCTGACCCACTTCAATTTATGTGCGTGGCAGTTAAGGAAAAGCCATAAATTTAAATTGAACGAAACGAACCCAAAAAATTAACACACGCAATTAAAATTCTACAACAGCGGCGATGGCGGCGTCCTTCAATCCAGGCAAATCCATGGCCAAGTGACATTGTGACCGAGTCACTCTGCACGGGTCCCTTTTGGGTCCAACTCAAGGCCAAAGGCTGACCCTTTTCCAAGTCATTGAATAGATTCTTTCACACACACAAGCACACATAAAAAGGGACCTGGGAAACAGGGTTACCAGCAGCAAGGCTGACCCCCATTAGGGCGGAAAGGCATTACACATTCTGATTGGAAAATCTATGATGATCATTAATAAAATCGAGACTAGTGGAAAATGCCAAACAATAACAGACGGCAATGGGTTCAGCTCTAATCATGGAATCACCAACTGAATTTCTGGCCAAAACCAAAGGCTAAGCAGGCTTGGACTGTAACAAGAACTTGATTCCCATTCGCATGCAAATAATGCACAGAAAGAAATGGGACCTACTTCTTGTAGTTTTTAATGAAACAAAGCTAATAGAAAATATCTATTATTAGAATATTTGTCTTTAAAAATATATAAAAAAATACTTATCTTTCATTACAAAGGAACACACTTTTTAAGGAGTTTTGTGTAATAATAATACGATTTCCTCGCATTGAAATATCTTTTCTAAGATCACACAGACTTAGAAATATAATATCAAAATTAAACTTCTTAAAAAAGATTTAAAAACATTTTAATATCTCCCATCTCCTTATAACTTAAGGTATCTTTCAATTTCATAGATACTTTGCCCTGTGTTTTATGTTATTGTATTTGGCCTTCCGTGTAAGTAGCTGCATGCATTTATGCGCCCAACTTTAGACAGTGCAAATATTATTTTAATATCTGCTGAAGCCTCTTCGGTTTGGCTGCCATCGCCCTCCCAGCTCAGTTATCCCGAGGCTCGTCTTTTTGTGTTGAACCTGGGTTGTTTTGCTGCTGCTCCTGCTGCTCTTGTTGAAGTTGTTGTTTTTCATTTTGGCCAAACTTTGAGCAGCAAACAATGCTTCATTATAAGCTTCAACCCATGCCAGAGGTGATAAGCCATGCCAGGACCAGAGCACAAAAAACCCGAACCTAAACTCGAACCGAGACCAGGGCCAAGGAGAACCAGGAGAGTGGAGCCGCAACCCAGGCAACTTCTTGTATAAACTTCACTTTATGCTTTCGGCTTTCAATGCCTCAAACACTCACACACATCGAGGGAGAACCCAAGACCTACACTTGCAAATAATTCCAAGTATTTATAAAGCTTAATAAATTGTTTTGTATTTAACAGATTTAATAATATGTTCTGTGATATTCATAAGCAAAAATAATATTACAAATTGTTGCACAACATTTTCTCTAATAATAAAAAAAAGCTTAGACATTTTTTAATCCCAGTCCCCATTTCTCTACGTGTACACACTCTCTTCTTTTAACTTACTCACATGCCATTTGCTTGTACTTTGTATGAATTTTACGAATATTTCATAACAAGAATTATGCTTGTGTCTGAGCCGGTGAGTGTAGTGAGTGTGTAGTGTGTGTGTGAGTTGTTGCCTGTTCTTGTTGTCGTGTCGTATCGCATGTTTTGTCATACGAAGTGGCTATGCAAAGACAAACAAGCCGAAACAACAACACCAACAGCAGCAACAATGGCTACAACCACGGCCAGAAAGCTGCACAAAAATGTTGTCAATCAAGGTTGAAGATAACAAGAGACAAAGACAGCGGCAAACACAGGATGCTAAGCCCTTAAATTGCCCCAGACAGCCGGGAGAATGTGTCTTGATTACACGTTAGTGTCTTTGTGCCGGCGAATCCCGAAACAAATTAAGTGGAACCATCAAATTCCTCATGCACAAACTATTTCCTTTGCAGACTCTCGAGATTTATTTTTCATAGCATACTTCTACGGGCACGACACGGGAAAAGAATACATTTATGGGTCGAAAGTTTACCTCAAAAAGCTAAAAAGGAAGCTATCTTAAGGAATTTAAGATTGTATATGTATATGGCATAAAATTGGTTCTTGGGGTTGAGTCAGAAATCGATTATAACTAACCCAAAATTATATTTATTTGAATGTGGAAAGCTGGACTGTATATGTATTAATTATAATATTTTGCTCACAATTTGACAATTTAATATTCCTTAGCAACTTCAATGATTTTAATAATGATTTTTAACAATAAAAGCTAACAAAAAAAGGCTTTTCGAATTTAATTAAACGCATTTTTGGCTAAGTTATGATCAATCTTTATGAGCCAAATGCAAACTTTCTTGCTGAAACTGATCAATAAAATATACGATTTATAAGGTGGAAAATTACTCATTTACAGAGTTGCAAGCTTCAAACTAAAATGGTAATACCCTTTTAAGGTAAAAATACAAGAAATAATGCGTATAACAACAGAAAAAACACACAAATCGCATATTAGAGATTCAGCATGCTTTTTTGCTGAAAACTACGCATAAATTGTATGTTTATTTATGTTAATGAAGGAGCTTTTTAAGCGTGAAGCTTATTGAGTGAAATAAATTGGGACAGAGTGCAGACATATGTTATTTAGATAATTATATTTAATATAATTGTGCATTTTAATTATGAATTTATCATAAATGCATTATATTATTATCGACACTTTATTTATTATTTATATTTAATTCTCCACATTTTATTTAATTTTATTTCAGATTTAGAAATGTGGTAAGCCAGAATGTGAGCTGAATTTGCAATCAATCTTTAAAGTTCACTCAGTTCTTTGGTGTACACTTTAAAGACTTCCTGGACTTGAAAATGCAATCAACATTTTATTTTTAATAAAATCCCACATAAATAAGTTTTATTTTTGAATAATATTTACGTTTTTAAGTTGAATTTATGAACTCGTAAATCACTTATGCCCAATTAATGGGCTCAACTTGTGTGAAGAACACGATCAACTCCGCCGGCAAAGGGAGCTTGGCCAGCCTTTCATTATGTTTCCACTGTGCTGCTTTCACTTTTTCCTTCTCTTCTTCGGAGGTAATCATGCGAGCAATTAAGCTGCTCTCGATTGACGCTAATTAATGAACAGCATTAAAAATTATTATGTGTGAAGTGAAGAAGCAAAAGCAGAAGCACAAGCAGAAGCGGTGGTGGCGGCCTACAAATATGACAGTCTTTTTCAAGGGGGCTTGCAGCCTGCGATTGCCACACACACATACACACAATTTCAATTTTCGTGCCGTGTAATTTGCGCGGATAATTTATATGCATGGCAGGCGGCGTATAGAAGACGACGCTCATCCCACCATCCTCCATCCTGACGGCGATATTGCTCCTGGTGCGAGATGAAATAAATTTTGCAGCATCATTTAAGCTTAATTAAGACGTCCCAGCCGCAAGCGATGATGGCCAAAAGAGCAGAGCGACGGCAAGGCCACAAAAGCCTCCCAATGCACCGTGTTCCACATAAATAAATGAGTACGGAATTGTGGGGTTGAGTGGTCCCGCGGCTGAGTGAAGTGGCGGCCGCATGCATATTCGAGGGCCAACGTCGTCTCTCAATGCCCATTTGATTTCTAGCCAACTCACGATTCCACGCATTAAATCGCTTAGACAATGTCAAAAGGCATCATTACTCAAGGAGCCGCTGGCAGGCCACGTCCAAACCCCGTCCAATTGCCCTCGTCATCTGAAATGAGTGGTGCGATAAAGAAGTTAGGCAACAGAATGATAAAGTTTGTTAGAGGGGAAGCCTCGACTACTAGATACCTGGTAATAAGTAATAAATAAGACAATTCTAGGAATATCTAATAAATATTGGTAAGCTATTAGTAGTCCTTCCTACGCCCCTTGATCCGGAATAATAAATACAAGCCCACTTTTCTTTCTCCCCTAAGTTTCCCCAAAGTAAGTGTACCCTGCCAACCCACATTTTCCCGGGTATAAAAAGGCCAAGACGAACTCGTAATAAGAAGAAATATATATACGGTAAGAGGCGATGGAGGATTCCCTGTAACTCGATTCCCAGCCAATGTTGATTTTTAATTACCGCGAAGGCAACGAAATGTAACGATATTTACTATGAAATTCAATGCCATTAAACACAATTAAGTGCGTTGGGATCCCCCTTTTTTGCTAAATTACATTCCCCCGGAACATAAGCAGGCAATTATTGGGGAACTGAAGGGTGACTTTGCCAGCCCAAAAATTCATTGAGGCAACGGTTCAAAGTGTTGCACATTACGCATCATTTCAGCCGACTCTCAGGACCCGCGGATTCCCCCCTGGCTTACACTCTATATATCCCTATCTCTTCCAAAAAACTGGAAATGGGGGAAAAAAAATGCCGAAACAAAAGCGTGAAAATTGCAAAAGTTTTCTTAATTGCTCCACGCGGCGGCTCGTCAACGTTGTCGAAAATTAAGGGCAAATATGCAAAGTCATTGTGTGGATGTGGATAAAGGGCGTCCTGCGGGGGCGTACTGCGGGGCGTCCTGGGATCTGACTGGTGGAACGGCCTAGCCCGCGTAATGATTAAGCCAAGCCTCCTCCTCCTCCTCCTCCTGTACCCTTCACTTGCCGAGGAAAAGCCGGGCGGGAAAATGTGGGG
The DNA here is from genome assembly GCA_008042585.1 of Drosophila punjabiensis. NCBI lineage: Eukaryota > Metazoa > Arthropoda > Insecta > Diptera > Drosophilidae > Drosophila > Drosophila punjabiensis. The sequence goes on from VNJR01003691.1 coordinate 62,790, forward strand.
AGCAACTCACTCGTCTGGCACTTGCACACATGGAGCTTTCCCAGGGAAAAGGCCTCAAATGAGGCACATTCAGCGGTGGCAATCGAATTCGAATTTGCCACTTCTTAAAGCCCTTAAAGCACAGGCCAGGTTTGCTCTGTGAAACGGTTAAAATAAAGAAGTGCGCTCGTTTTTAACAACTTAAAAAAAAAATAAAAATAAAAGAATTGATGTATTTAGAATTGGTTTAAAGGCAATACATTAGTTAACTGAAATATTAATGCAATTTAATGGAGAAATGTTAAACTAGCTAGATGAGCATCTCTGATGGCAAGTAGGACGCTATTTTGTGTCACTATTGCAAGCTAGCTAGATGAGCATCTCTGATGGCAAGTAGGACGCTATTTTGTGTTAATATTGCAAACTAGCTAGATGTGCATCTCTAATAGCAAGTAGGACGCTATATTGTGTTAATATTGCAAACTAGCTAGATGAGCATCTCTGATGGCAAGTAGGACGCTATTTGTGCCATTATTTCAAAATAGCTAGATGAGCATCTCTGGTAGTGAGATGTGAATTTGTTAAAATTATAAATTTCTCGATTTGAAGTACCAGGCGAGCAGAATGCAGCAGCAAGCGAATTTAATTTATTGCAAAATCTTCGAATGCCTAAAAGTATGTTAGTAAATCCCATTGTTCTTTTATTAAGTGCACCCTAAAAGTATACACTGCTGTGTAGATGCGCTTGTCTGGCAATGACGTCATCCAAAGAGTTTGCACTAAAGTAAATCCGCTTGCTGCTGCCTTCTGCTCGCCTGGTACTTTAAATCTAGAAATTAATGAATTTGTATGGCAAATGTCCAGATTGAAGACTTGCCTCTTCCTACAACAACAACAACAATATTTACAACAACATATATTACAAAAACAACAACATTTTGTTGTTGTTGTTGTTGTAGGCTAAACCAAGACCTACAAATTTTCATTTTCAGTACAAATGCAGCAAGTGGTCCGTTTTATGTACCAGGCGAACAGAAGGCAGCAGCAAGCGGATTTACTTTAGTGCAAACTTTTGTGATGACGTCATTGTCATATCAGCGCATCGCCACCACCGCTTAAAAGTATGCTAGGAATTTACACTATTCTTATTTGTAGTGTACCCCAAAAGTATGCCCTTTCTTAAATATGGAAAAGACTTATATAGCACATGCCAACAGAGATGCTCAGCTAGCTAGTTGGCAATATCGAAGAAAATTCGTATCTCACCTGCTACCAGAGATGCTCATCTAGCTAGTTTGGACCATTGGGGCAAAATCGCATCTCACTCCATACCAGAGATGCTCATTTAGCTAGTTTGCAATATTGGGACAAAATCGAATTTTACTTCTTAGCTCATCTGGCTAGTCTGGACTATTACTACTAGAGATGCTCATCGAGCTAGTTTGCAATATCGGAACAAAATCGAATTTTACTTGCTACCAGAGATGCTCATCTAGCTAGTTTGGACTATTGGGTCAAAATCGTATCTCACTTGCTACCAGCGATACTCATCTGGCTAGTTTGCAGTATTGGAACAAACAAATTTAATTTTACTTGCTATCAAAAAATCTAGGTAGTTTGCACAGTTGGAACAAAATGCAGCGCATCGGCTCGTATCTATTACTGCAATAACAAACATTATTATCCTTTAATAAGGAATTTACTCATAATAAGCTGCTTGCAACAACCATCGCCGCACATTGCATGTCTTGGAGCCGCAGTCGGGGGAATAAAGGCAACATTAACATGAGAGTAGTTAACAAACCACTAAGCTCAGCAGCAACAAATGCGAGTCGCAGGATGTAGGATTCCGGATGCAGCAGGATGCAGTTAGACAGACAGGGGAGCAATTGCCAGCTGGCTAAGTGGTGACTGTGGCGCGGCAGCCACTGTTTTGCGGGACGGCAGATGCCAATTGCCAAGTGGAGCTTGTTTAAATTAAATGCCACATTTACTCAAATTTCCAAGCATTAAGCATATTGAGCTAACGGGTGGAAATGGCACAGAAATTTAGACATATGAGTCGAAGGATATAGGGAAATACATACTCTGAATGCATAAATTAATGTTTATATTTATATAAATAGATTTAATTAGAGTTTAGCTTTGTCCTCTGTTTAATAAAAATAATAAAATTGTGCTATCGATAATATATAGTTAAAAGGGTTATTATAAATATTAAATTGTAGTTTTTAGACCTTACATTTTAAAGCTTTGCCATTCATACCTTCTATCGATATTTAATTCCTTATTCCCACAACTCAGACACGCCTCTATATGTGGCAAAAGGGGGGCTGTTCCAGCTGCCTTTTGTTAAATGAAGCCAAAGTTGTGGGTTTATTTGTGTGCGTATGCTTAAGAGCATTTGAACGCGTGCATGTGGAAAAACCGTTTTCGAATGAATGCAAGTTTTAATCCTTGAAATATGATTTGAGTGCAAATATTTTGCATAACCATGAGCTCGACAGTGAAAAGGGTTGGCCGCAAAAAAAAAAAAGAGGCAAGGAGGCAAGGAGACTTGCGGTTGCAATATGCGTATTTCCCACTCTGTGTGTGAGCAGTGACACAATTCCGCCAGCGATGTGTGTGTGTGCACTTGTACTTGCCAACCGCAAACACTTCACTCGCTTGAAGGTTGCCCCCCTTTTTCCTCTATCCCCTGGTCCTCCTTTTCCCCGGCAAATCCTGAGCCAAAGGACCTCAGTGGCACAGTGCGCTCTGCGCTCTGGAAAACATAACTAATAAACATAAATTACGAAATTCCACATTAATTTCACAAACGGAAAGTTAAGTCAACAAAATGATTTAATTCTGTCAGTTAACTAATTACAAAGTTTTTTAAACGTTTTAAGTCATTTGTGAGTAGTGTCATAAAAAGTTTAAATAAATTAAATTTAATTAATTTAATTTTAAGCTTTATTTGGTTGCCATGGCTTTGTGATATATCTTTCTTTATATGCGTCACACCGTGCTCTTGTGCCGCTGTCTGGCGCTTTAGGTATGCATTGGCTCGGGCCCCTCGGACATCATTCAAATTGAGAGCAAAGGCTCACAGGCCTGATACCATGGCCCGGGGCCACTTGGACGCACCTTTCGACCACAGCAACGGAGCACTTTTAATGAGCAAAGTTTTGGGTGGAGGATAGGATGGAACTGCATCCGGAGTGTGTTACTCAGTGTTTAAAAGCCCTGGGACTCGGAGCCCCGAGTGAGTGAGTGAATGAATGTAAATGTCATTTTCCGCCGGCAAAGTGTGGGTATGGATGCTACACGAATTTCTTGCCAACAGCTGCACTTTGGGTTTTTAATATTTTCGCGGTGAACCGCACAAAGATAAAAGGTCCTCTCACCCCGCTTTCCTCACTTGAATTTGCATATATATGTACGTATGTAGATATATACCTGGAGGGGTTTAGGTGGTGCATTTGTGTCTATGTATTTTTTGCAGCATTTGACTTTTTCACACACATGCACATCGAAATTCACATGTCGCTCTGTTTTCTCATTGCAGACATGACCAACGGCGGCGTGCAGGGACCCATCGAGGGGTACAACTCGCTGGACGACCTGCTGACCACCACTCCGACAGCTGGACAGGCGGCCATGCTCCTGCCCACCGCGCCCACCGCCGCCTATACGCATCCCAAATGGATGGAGCCCTACTTTGATCCCTCGACGCCGCGCAATGTCACCGCTCTCATGGGCAAGTCGGCCTATCTCAGTTGCCGTGTGCGCAATTTGGCCAACAAAACGGTGAGTTTTTGGCTAAAAGATGATGCAGTGGGAGAAAAGGGAGAAGGCTTTTAAGTCTAAATAAATGTAGTAGCTAATTTAAAATATAAAATATATATAAATAAGGGAAATATAACACTACAAAGTTGGTCAGTGCTCGATAAGCTATTTATTAAGTAGGCTAGCTTATATTCATTAAATATTAAGTAAATTTTCTAGGTTATAACTGCCTTATGAGTTTTAAAAATATATTTTTTTCAGTGCTTACCTCTCCCTGCTTTTTGTGGTGTGAGACTTTTGGGGTTAACAGCGTACTCGTGTCGAAAAGTTTGTTGTCGTGCGTGACGACAACGAGCAGTCGACTTGCCATTAAAGTTTGTCCCAAGTTTCGGTTATTCTCCATGCGCGGAATAATTTTTTCTTTATATTTTTTTGCTTGTTTCTTGGCCGCCTTTCCTGCGTTGATTTCTTGGCTGATTTCCTAACCTGGTCGACGACGCGTAGTAGACCAAAGTGTAATTCCCCTGGCATGACGGCGAAATTTTTAATTAGTTCTGAGCCCCGCCTCGCCATTTATTTTACTTTTGCGGTAAGGCGACTTTCAAGTTGGCTCTAAGTTGTTTTTTTTTGTCTTCTTGAAATTTAGCAATTCCTTGTTTTTTTGCTCTGCCCCTGCCGCTGCTGTTGTTGTTTTGCAATTGTTTCCTTTGTTTATCTGCTTTAATTGCTCCCTTCCCTGGTTTTTTGTGTGGGGTCACAAGACAAAGGTCGGCCGTAGGCAACCTCCGGCTCTGCGCTCTCTCCTTGCCTCCTTGCTCCTTGGGCTTAATCTCCAGAGCTTCCTGCTGTCACAAACAGAGACGAGCATAAAATATTTTTAAATGCAGAGAAAGCTAAATTAAAACAGATTTAAAATTATAAAAATATAAATAAAATATATTTCTCAGGGGGAATTTTGTTGAATAAATATAAATTCTATAAGTTAAAATCTAAGATACACAAAAGTGGCCTAAATTTAAGTAATTTTTTACTCTGTACAATTTGAGGGCTTTCCGTTTTGAAAGCGTTTTGTAGCATTTAATTAGGAGCAGATGGGAAGGACCCCTGCCAGAATTCAAATGTGTTTAATGAAATGTATAATTGTCAAAGGTGACGGAGGCTCAACTTTTTTAATATGCCCGTCAGATAGGTTTATGAATAATTAGGCAAACGGCAGCGCCAGGCGATTAATGAGTGGGCCACACACACGTCTGGCCCCGGGGGAGTCCTTCTTATTCGCACCCGGCTACAAATTTGCATATAGATACTCGCCAATTCTCATTTTCGTTTGTCGGATGCTGCGGGGAAAATGCGAGGCGATGGGATGCGATGCCAAAAACCAACAAACTTTCAACACGCTCGCGAGTACTTGACACAAATGCGCCACCAGGAAGTGGATCCTGCTGGAAGGACCGAAACAGAACTAGGGAGTGAAATGGAGATGGAGATGGAGATGCGGATGTGGATGCGGATGGCGTTGCAGGATGCCGTTTGCAGGCGCAACTTTTAATTTCTTGCCAAACAAAAGAGGGACGTCGAGTGCCAGTCCAAACTCACTCGCACACATACATGCTGAACCCTGGCGGGGCTAACACATACATCAACTGTTCAACCTCAAGTGGGCGCGCCTTTTTGAGCCTCCCTCTGCCCCTTCGCCCCTTCGTCCCCTCTACAGCACTTTCAATTGCATTTGAGCGCGAAATTATTTAAACAATTTCATGAAATTGCTCTCGCCGCACGCGTCAACAGCACTTGGCTCACAGTCCGAGTTGCACGGACCCAAAAGTTGGCCCGCCACAGAGCAGCAGCACCCTAGACCACCCTAAAGTGCCCTCCAGCCCCCCCCCCCCCCCCACCCTCCCTGGGAGTTCAGAGGCTCCCCGAACCGAGCACGACTTGCAACTTGAAGCGGAATGTCGAGCTGTTGTTGCCTGCTGCTTGTATTGCTGTTGCTTTTTCTGCTGTTTTACAGAGAGAGAAAAAATATTTTAGAATTTTTGTAGTAAATTATTAAATATTACGAAATATTAAATGAATGTTTAGAGATGTAAATATTTACTGAAATAATGTTTATGTTAGAGAAACTCCTAAGTAACTTAAAAATAGACTTAAACCTAATTAAAATATTTTTTTTTTTTGTAATTTCAAGTCTGCTTTTATTCTACGTTTTGTTATTTCACATTTAATTTGAATTTCTACAAATAAAATGTATAATTTTAATTATTTTCTCACAAGGAAAAAATATAAATTCCCTGAATTTAAGGCAGCCACATATTTTTCCCTCTGTGCAACATTTGCTGTTCATATTGTGGAGGCGTTGCTGCTAATATGAAACCAACCGCCTTTGGGGAGGGCGGCATGGCTCGGGGGGCGTGGCTCCATTACAGCACCGCATGCAGCGCAGCGTGCACTTGTTAATTACGCTTTAATTTGTTGCGTAAAATGTTTGTTTAATGGCAGCGTTGTCGCTGCAACTGTGTGTGTTTATGTAGTGTGTGCGGTGTGTTGTGCGAGTTGTCAAAAGTGCGAGAGGGCCATGTTTTTCTCACTTTTATGCACTCCTACAGAGCACAAACTGAACTAGAACTGAAAGGCAGAATGAGACCATCATTATCATCCCGAAAACCTGCTCTATTGTTCGAGGCCCTCGAAAGTATGCAGCAGCAACATTTCGTATAATTAAACGCACGCACGCACGCATCATTGTGGGGGCCTTCCCTTTTTTAGGGGGTTTATAGAGAGGGACAGACACAAACACTCTGCTCTGCTGGCTGTCAAGTGCGATAATTTTGCATTTACATTTGACTTAATAAGTTTACACAAGCCAGAGCACAGCCATCGCAGGCAGTTGGAGCTTACAAAGTTATCTCTGTGCACCGCAAACTACTTAAAAAGTTTGCGATAATTAAGCAAAGCCAAAACAGCTCGAGCACGACCAGTGTGTGGTGTGTGTGGTGGCTCCAACAGCAACAGCTTCCCGGTAATTCCGCTGAGATTCAGCGGGTCTTAGCCTCTCTCTTTTGAAGTTTTCCCCCAGCAAGTGCGTCACACGTTGCTCATACGTCACGTTCTCTTGGCCAAAAATTTTCTGGCGAAAAGATGCAAAAACTTTTTTATCGCCGCACCCTTTACGCCTGCATCGCGGCTTAATCTTCGTACTTTATTCGATTTTGATGGCACTGCGCCGGCAATTCGTTTTCAATTGCTGCATTTTTAATGGGACAGCCAAGGAGACGAGGCGAGAGTAATGGCCTGTGATTTTCCACGAGTTTTAAAATATGGCGAGAACTTTTAATGTCACTTGGCTAATTGAATTAGAATTGAAAACTCTAGCTTTAAGTCTCAGTTGGGATATAAAAAGAGTTGTAACTATCAAGCTAAGTAAATAATATTCTAAGGAACAGTTAAATAAATATCAAGTTAAAGCTTAAACTTAAATTAATTAACAACTACCTCCTAAGTATAACCTTTTCAATTTAGCCTCTTGTTTCAGAGAGCGTGCAAATGTTTGCCATTGTTTTACCCGAAGTTGATTGTTTCGTGGGCTTTATTCCCTTTTTACAGGTATCCTGGATACGTCACCGCGACATCCACATACTGACCGTGGGCTCCTACACATACACCTCCGACCAGCGGTTCCAGGCCACTCACCACCAGGACACCGAGGACTGGACGCTCCAGATAAAGTGGGCCCAGAAACGGGACGCGGGCATGTACGAGTGCCAGATATCGACGCAGCCGGTGCGCAGTTATTTCGTTCGCCTGAATGTTGTCGGTGAGTATTGGGTCTCGGATTCGGATTCGGATTCGGATTCGGGTTCGGGCTTCATAAAAAATCAACCATTTGTCGTCGCAAATAACAAAGGCCACTCGCCGAGCGGCGAGATGAGTAAAAAAAAAACCAAGAATGAAAAAAAGGAGAAGAAAAACGAAGTTGTTGAACAAATAAATTACACACAGCAAACGAGTGAGCAACACGCACGGCCAAGGAATTGCGATGGCGTTGTCGATGGAACGTCGAGGACTTGGTTTTTATACGACAATAATTCCATTTTATCTCGTACTTTATTATTCTACAGTGCCATCCAGCCAGCCAGCCAGCCTTCGAGCCAGGTTCCACCTAGGCGACTCCTGCTCATCGTCATCGCCATCGTCCTTTATTTTTTTCGTCCCCAAAAACAACGCTTTTTCATGCACTTACTTTTACTCGCCTTTTCTCTATCTTTTTCGGTGTGTGTCTCCAGTGCCAACGGCCACCATCCTGGGAGGTCCTGACCTTCACGTTGATAAAGGCAGCACCATAAATCTCACTTGCACTGTAAAGTTCAGCCCCGAACCGCCGGCCTACATCTTTTGGTATCATCACGAGGAGGTAATTAAAGTTTATTGTTACATTCCTTTCCCAGATCCTTTGAAGTGTCCACTGAGTGTACACCTTGAGCTTAACTATTGTGTGGCTTTAAATGTAAATCTAAGTGGCTTTAGGTAAATAATACTCTTCATAATAAACACTTAACAACTCTAACTTTACAGAATTATTATTTGATTGAAATCTGACTCCTAGTCGAGATGCCTTACTTATTCAGCAGGCAATTAATTAGCTTAATTCACTTTTAAAGTGATTTAATATTGAGTTAAGCTGTCAAGATGAAGTTTATCAAATTAAAATATAATTGGATTAAGAATAAGTAAGAAATTTCATCTTAGCAAATTTTATATCAATTGCCTTCATTTATTCTAGCCTTTTGCAAACTTCTCTAATTGCTCTCGGGCACGTTATAACAATGACATAAATGCCATGGCCAAGTTATGGCCAGTGAAGCTCTTGTCGAAAACTTCGATCCTTGGTGAAACTTCCTCTCGTTACTCATACGCCACCGGGCGTCAGGAGAAGTTACACATGTGTTTGGCCCCAACACATCCTTGTCCAAGTCTCGCGGAACCCTCATCAGATTGCTCGTCCTGCTCGCCCTCAACGTCAGCGTCAGCGTTATTTAAACGTCAGCTGTTGTTATTTTAATGAGTGAATCAACGCGCCCCCCGCATATCCTGCGTCCTGCGTCCTTCACACATGCAAATGCAAATGCGATGCCAAGGAGGGTCGGAGGCAGGAACTGTGTCAATGGCGCTTGGCGGACAGGTTATGTTTAAATTACCGGCAAGGGGGAAATGGAGAGCAAAAAGAGAATATTCAGATCGACATTATTTGAAGCAAAAGCTTAGTTGTCCTTCGACTGCTGCTCCTGGTCCTGCTCCGGGTCCTGCTTCGGCCAATTAGCCCTGTTGTCTTAGCCAAGTTAAGCAGCATCAACGGCTGGCTGGCTAATTGCAGAGTGGCAAGTGCTAAGTGCGCCTGAATCCGCAACAGTTGCACGCTAATTGCAATGCTAAAGCCAAACAAAATATCAACAAAAAATGCAGAGTGAAAAAAAGGGAGAAGGATGCCAGCGTGTTAAATGCGCTGCACACACAAATCCTGCTACTGCTCCTGCTGCTGCTACTGCTCACTTCTTGCCAGCTTGGCCACTTGGCGTATTTTAATGTATTCCTGGAATTTTCTAATTAAAATCCTTGCAGCTCGGGCCCACCTGTCCGTGTGCGCCGCAGGTACCTTAACGCGTCCTTGCTGCAGGCTTTTGTAAAGTCCTCTGCTGCGCTGTCCTGTCCCGTCCTGTCCTGTCCCACTTCTTGCTTCATTCCGTGCTCCCTGCTCGCTGCTCCTTGCTCCGTGCCCTGTGCACACGGATTATTTACGATCCATGCAAATTTGCTGTTAATTAGTTTAATGGATGGATAAACTCAGTTGATGCACTTCCACTCTTGCACCGCAGCTGAAATGTATGCAGCACTTTTTCCTCGCACTTCCGCCGGCTAATTGTAATTAACGTGTTGCATACCTCGCCTCGCCTTGCCTTTCCTGAGGTCACACCAGTCGACAGGACACGTGGCATATGGGGCTAATTCCATGAAATATTTGGCATTTTTCCATCCACCTGCCATGGTCATGGTTGCCCGGCCAGCGGCTTATAGCCAGGTTATTGGTAGTCCAAGTTGCTCACTCTCCAATATTCAAGTGGAATTTCAAATCGCCGAGCTCCACTTGCCTCTCACATTTCAGTTTTATGTACTGTGCATTTTTACGGCCTTCGGTTTGCTGGCCTTTTATGCTCGAAATATGCGGGCGATTATTGTGTTGAGAAGTGCCACATAAATCGGATATATGCGCATTTTCAATGAGCTACAAACATTTTACACAAATATTTTATATGTACACAGTTTTTTTTTTTTTTTTCCAGCTGGATATTATTGTTTCGCTTTGCTTGTGCCTGCTTTTCCTGTCACATTTCCCCAACCAATCGGATCCCCCGATTGGAGAAGTCAGGATGAGCCCCAGCGAACTCGTCTGAACTGAACTGAACTGAACCAGCTGCAGTTGTCATGAAAATTGCAAACGGCACGCCATGAATTTTTAAGCTCGCTCTGTGGCAAAATGTTTTTTCAATTTATCAAATGACAAACTGCAGATTCGCATTTATTTTTTTCCCCTCTGACAACGCCCTCTTTGCTTCATTTCTGTTATTTTTACCCTTACTGTCGCCCACTCATTAACTAATTTGTGCCGAAGGACAAAATATTATAATACAAATATGATATTTATGCCGGAGTCAGCAGTAATGGGGCCACGGATATCGTGTCCCGACTGATAGGCAAACTTTTCACTTGCCGAAAAGTTTTCTGCGACAAAGTTTGTGTCATTTTCATTGTTTTCATGACTGATACCTAGGATAAAGAGGGTATGATGAACGTAAAACTAAAGGAAAAAGGATAGATAAATATTAAAAAACTTAATTTTTACTTAAAAAAAAGGCTCTCCTAGCTACTAAGTGTTATTCCCTTATTTAATCCTTAACAAGGAAATAAAATACCATTCCCAATTGATTGCGCAATCAAGGCATTTCCCTAATCGGTATCAATGGATTCATTTTAGCCAATTTCCTGCTGTAAGTTCCTTTATGTCTATATCTATTTAGCCATCGTCATCATTAGCAGTGACGCTAAGTTTTCTTTCATTCTTCATAGTATCGCAAATGTTGTCGATTAGTTGGGATTAGACGGCAAATTATGCGCCAGACAGTTGGCCCCAGCAGCGACTTGGCCCAAGGGGTTGTGGGCCACATCTCATTTCCGCAGTTGTTTTTAGCCTTCTTTTTTTTCTCTGCTTTAGCTTTGGCTTTTGGCTTTAGTCCTTCAGCCAAAGTCTTTGCCCTGTCAGCGGCATTATGTGTTAATATCAATTCTCTGTCAGCTCCTTGCTACGACGAGTATCCTGAACTTTGCACCCTCTCAGCCCCCTCTGTTGCTGTATTGGCAAATTATTCCGGTATTTGTTTTTGTCAGCCAGGGGGAGCGACTTAATATGCATTCAGCTGCTGTTAGCGGCAGTCCTCGACAGGACCCCGATGCTATCCTATCCTGCCGCCATGCACAGATCGATAATCGGGATGGCAAGCAATAACCATAATGAGGAGGTGCCTCCTGCTCTGGTGCCTTTTGCTCTTGCTGCTCCTGCTCCTGTATATAGTATGTATATATATTCGGCTTAAGGCTGCCTGATTTGCATGGAACTTCACGCGATCTTTGATGTCGAGAGTTAACTTTAATCACGAACACCGAGTCATCGAATTCCAATTAAAATCACAATTTTCACGAGTGTCAGTCAATGGCAGCTGTTGCCTAGACTCGTGTATTTTCTTACACCAACAATTATTTTGCAATTCAAAGGTATATTTTACACACTGATGATGAGGAGAAGAAATGTGTGTTGACTTTTATTAAAGATTTATTTAAATTTATATTACAACTTTCGAAGATCTCTGTTAAAATATTTAAGTTGTAGTGAAAATACTACCTTAAGATATAAATATCAGCTATTTTTTAAGCCTGAATAATTTTTAATTTTAATTAAACATCTTTAATAAGTATGCACTAGAGATCAAAGTCCTATAAAGTTATGATATAAATACTCGTCTTTTCTACAAGTTTATTTAATATTCTCCACAATTTTTAAAGCAAGCTCAAAAAAAAAAAAATCAAAGTCATTAGAAAATTTTGGTGGCACAGCCGTTGTAACAAGAAATTCGCTGTCTGCCCTCATTGTTTTGACATTATTGTGTTTGCGAAATGTACTCTGGACTCATACCCGAACTCCTCCTCCATTTGCAGGTCATTAATTATGATTCATCAAGAGGCGGCGTGTCGGTAATTACCGAAAAGGGCGATGTGACAACCTCATTTCTGCTCATCCAGAATGCAGATCTGGCCGATTCGGGCAAATATTCCTGTGCGCCCTCCAATGCAGATGTTGCCAGTGTGCGTGTGCATGTCCTAAATGGTAAGTACCCACATCCACCTCCCTCTCCATCCTTAGCCAGCAGCTACCGTCTCCCAGTGCCCCCAAATCCAAAATCCGAATAAGCCAAATGGAGGGCCCCGAAAATTGTTGCCATCCTCTGGCCAAATACTCGAATGCCCCGCCCATGAAATGCTATTTGTATGAGAGCGCTCTCGCATTAACTGACAAACGAACCCGACAGCCGTCCAACGAGCTGTCCTTTTTGTATTCCTTGTTGCGTTTTTCAGGCTCCGATGCACACACAAAAATCACATTTAACTGCAAGTTTTCAAATACAACAAATTATTTATACTATTTTTTATTAAATTGAAAAAACTACTTAATAGTAATATTCATTGCTGGGAAGTAAGCTGTGGAGGAAAGCTTTCTTCTGATGGCTGAAAATATATAATTAGGAATTCTGTAATTATGTAACTGATTCGAATATTATTTGTTATGTTTTTATTTTTTTAACGTAGAAATAAAAAACTCAAATAAACTTTCAGAAGTTAAAGTATTTTAAGTTCAAAGAAAAGCCATTTAAGAAATTCAAGGCATATTTGTGGCGGATTTTGTCTTACTTAAATTTACTTTTTAACAATTAATTAATTTAAAAATAAAATTATTCTAAATGAATCGATATTGGGAATTGTTAGACAATTGCCTGGTTTTGTCTCTTATTTTTTCTATTTTATAATTTTCTTATTCTGATATATTAATTTTTCCCAGTGTGGCAAATTTTCAAATGCGCCCGGCAGCGTTTAAATTTTGCATCTGAATACATGTATCCGTGACAGGGCGTTACCCAGCGGGACGTTTTATGAAGTCAAAATGGTCCTGGCCCCGGGGGCAGATCCGCCGTTTGACCAGTGGACACCGACCAGCCCCGATAACCAGATGACCAGCAACCACTGGCTCTCTGACCGCCTTGACCCACTGAAAGTGAACCAAAGAGCGAATGC
>VNJR01003693.1:0-161665 GCA_008042585.1 Drosophila punjabiensis
GGCTTAATTCCTCCACTTTGTTGTCTTCTTCTTCTGATGTGATTTCAGGAATATCGTCTTGGTAACCGGCGTCCAAAGCAAGCTTTCGCAGTTGTCGAAGCGTCGCACTTCTTGGGAATTCTATTTCATTGGCATTCAGCCAATCCATAATCTCTGACTTGTTCATATCCAATTGGTGGAGCACGCCAAATTCAGTTTTTGAGAAGAAAAACGTATATATATCAGCTAGCCCGAAACACTAATGTAGGCGGGTGCGTCAAAAGGTTGCTATCCCACTTCTGAAGTTGTTATAGTATTGTCTGTTGAGATCTCTTTCTGTTTTTTCGATTTTTATTATTTTCTTCTAAATTTCACAACTCGTTCTCTTTTTGGTAAATCGCAGAGTGACCGTAGTCTATTCTTATTTCTAATCCTGAATCTACTCATCTTGTTCTTGAAACGATGGAAAGGAACAAATGCTTACTTATGTACTTAATGTAATGTTAATACTTAAATGTTAAATGGGCGATACAATCCATGCTAACAATACATATATTTGACACTGCACTTTCAATGCCTCTCTTTATTGTGCAATTTGAATAGCGATCAGTGTATATTCAGTTAAATTTTAGTCAGAAGTTTACAACGCAGTTAAGGAGTCATCTCCGATGTCCATGTCCGTCTGTCCGTCTGTCCGTTCGTTTTTACGCAAACTAGTCTCCCAGTTTTGAAACTATCTGAATGAAACTTTGCAGATAGTCTTCAATATACTCTTACTCTTACATAAGTTGGAACGGACCAAATCGGAAGACTATATAATATTGCTGCCATATAAACGATCAGTAAAATTGTAGGAAAAAATTATGCTGTTTTTTAACATTTCTTGATTAGCTCTCGGCTTTGAGCTTGCAATATTATTTAAAATTTTCGGATTTAATTTTATAAAAATCGGACTACTGTTTCATATAGCTGCCATAGGAAAGATCAAGAAATTTTTAGAAAAACAAATTAAATTAATGACAGTTTTCAACATAACTTCTTCTACTTTCATATACAAGCATTCTATATAAGTTTAGAATTTCAATTTAATTTCATAAAATTCGGACGACTATATCATATAGCTGCCATACAAACGATCGGTTAATGTGGAGGAAAATTACATTTTTCTTTACTTTTGTAAGAAACGTTAAAGAAATGAAACTCTATAAATAAAATGAATATAGAAATGAATATATCCTATTCTATTAGATAAAGATAGGTCGTAATTGATCCAATTGCAATTTGCAAGGGTATACAAACTTCGGCGTGCCGAAGTTAGCTTCCTTTCTTGTTACATTTTTTTCCCTTCTATTTTAACACCTTTTTTTTCACTCAATGCCAATCGTTTGCAACTGCTATGATATGATCGTTACCTAGCAGATTTCCCTGGAACTGTAACGGCGCTTTTCGTTAAAAATGGCTTTAATCACCTCATTAAGTCTCAGTGCGAGAAGTTTTTACACGTAGGAGACTTCAACGCAAAGCATATAATCTGGGGTAATTTCAAAGCGGACCGAGGGGGCGCTGCGCTTATGGATGCACTAAAAACGTCTCATACTCAGGTTCTTCTTACTGGCGGACTCAATTGCTTCCCTTGCAACGGAGGAGCACCCTCTTCCTGGGATTTTGTAGTATAGAAGGGAATCCTCGGCTTCACGTTTATCTATCCAGGATTCCTTTGAACTCAGCTTTGACCATCTCCCGCTGTTAGTGCTTCTGGTCTTTCCGGGATATCATGTACCTGCAAGACGTACGCTTCTTTCTCCTGGTGCACATATTGAAAAGTTCAAGAGAACCCTAAAGAGTTCCATTCATCTCCAGTTGGAAACAAACTCGGCGGAAGACCTTGATGTTGCAGCTGAATTCCTCCTGTCAAAAATCAACGAGGCTGATTCGCATTAGGCAAGGAAACCCAAACCCCCAAAAGTCCCATTTCAGCAACCTTGCAGATATTCCTAATGCATTCTACGATCTAATTAGGCTGGAACATCGGCTTAGAAGGGAATATGTGCGCACGCAGAGCCCTGCGATCAATTCAAGCCATTCTATTCAAATTCGCAAGCCACTCGGATAGAGAAGTGGCTGACCTAATCAGGAGACTAACTTCGCCCCTTGGAGATTGACTGGGAGATTCAGGCGTCAGGCAGTGCCGAAATTTTTGGTTTAGAGGGTTGACGGAACCCGAATGCGGTCCTCTTTAGATAGGGCAAAGATTTTTGCTGATACCCTGTGTTTGACTCCTTTCCAGACGTCAAATTCTAAAAACAATCGCATTCGTAGCCAAAAATGCAACTCCTCATCAGATGCCCTGGCCGCTTCCCTCTATTACCATAGCAGAGACTAAAGGAAAAATCAATGCGTTGAAAAATTGCAAGTCTCCTGACCAACAAGGATGGTCAACTCCTCCCAGACCGACTGCAACTTTTCCCAGTTCTGCTACATAAAAATGCGTCCAAGAGTTATCGCCCTACCAGCCTGCTTCCTGCTTTTGGAAATACTTGATTGCTGTATCTTATTATCGCGCATCTTTGCTATCCCTGCCGTTAACGATGCCATCCCAAAACACCAATTCGGGCTAAAAAAAAGGCCATGGTGCGCCAGAACAGAACCAAAGAGTGGGCAAATTCATCTTGGATGGATTTTAACGAGAGAAATATATTCTGTGGCAGCCTTTTTGGATATACAGCGAGCTTTCGATCGCGTTTGGCACCGAGGATTGCTTGCTAAAGTATTCTTCATCCGCATCTTTTGGAAGTAGTCAAAAGCTTCCTTTGCAACAGGTCCTTTCGAGTGGTCCTTACGGAGTCTCTTCAAAACCAGGTCGATAGCTGCAGGAGTCCCTAGGGGAGTGTTCTTTTACGAACACTGTATAGTCTTTATTTGCATGAGGAGCCTCAGATTCCCAGATGTACTCAAGGAGTAATGTACACTGCCACCAATGCCGATGACACAGTCATCCTGACAAGATCCTCCTGTATATATGAGGCCACAGATGATCTTCAGATTTACCTAAAGTAATTTGAAAACGGTGGAATATAGCCATTAATCCCGCCAAATGTGTTCTGACCACCTTTCCTGTAGCCTTTCTACATGGTCAGCTTATTCCTCAAGTAAAATAGCACACATATCTAAGGATCGCATTTGACAGAAGATTAACTTTCGCCACCCACATCACCCGTACTTGCGGCAAATTGAAGCTGGCTGTTCAACGCCTTAGCTGGCACCTCCTTGAAGCTCAGTCTGAACAATAAGAGAAGAACCTACCTACTATTCTCGCCCCTATTTGGCACTAGCTGGCCATCTACGGAATCGCTGCTGCAGCAAGGCTAAGCAAGATACGAGTATTTCAAAACAAATATCTTTGACGAATCACTGGAGCCGAATGGTATATATGCAATGCCGATCTGTACCGATATATGGAGATTCCTATTTTAGAGGATATCCTCCACACACTGTTAGAAAATAAAAGAGATAAGTAATATTTAATGCATTTCTTTTTTAATACAAAAAATAGCGCACTTTAATACATATGTAAGTGTTGTTTCAAAAGATCCCTAAATAAAATACAAAAGACTATAACATATCTATTAGAATTATACTAGAAAGTAAGTAAGTTATTGATACTTACCTTGGGAATGCAAAAAACAAGAAATATGTAAAACTTTATACGTTAAACCTACAGTTAATTTACAGCTGCTGACAGTCATCTGCAATTCGGAAAGCCAACAACAAAGTACCCACATAATTACGTACCACGTAAGGGTATTTGTAATTTGCTGTCCCTACAGTTTCGTGCAGTCACAAAATCATACAACAAAATACATGGATTTAGATGTAATTCAGCCCAATCTTATTGTTGATTCAACCTACAAAAATGTATATACATATATATTTTTTTTTATATATTTACTTAAAGCTCCTGCTTAGCACTACAATTGGTGCTAGTGCTAAAGAATTCGCACGTGATAAAAACAGAAGTTATTTTCGCGGCGAGGCGGTCAAACACCGTTTTCAGTCAAAACACGGATAATTAAAAAAAAAAACAATTTGAAAAGGACATGCGTTAATGCCTTTTTCTTGTGTTTTTATACTCTAGCAGGATATTATAATTTCAGTCAGAAGTTTGCAACGCAAAGAAGGAGTCATCTTCGACCCTATAAAGTAGTGATCAGCATCAACAGCCGAGTCGATCTAGCCATGTCCATCTGTCCGTTTCTACGCAAACTAGTCCCTCAGTTTTGAAGCTAACTGAATAAAACTGTGCAGATAGTCTTCTATATACTCTCACTCGTACATATGTCGGAACGGGCCAGATCGGACGACTATATCATATAGCTGTCATACAAACGATCTGTAAATTTGTAGAAAAAAATTATAACTTCTTCGTTTTTTAACATATCTTCATCAACTCTTGGTTATAAGCTTTATATACTGTTTCAGATTTTTTGATTTAATTTTAAATCGGACTACTGTATCATATAGCTGCCATAGGAACGGTCGGGAAATTTTTAGAAAAAAAAATGTGTTAGTTTTCAACATAATTTCTTCTACTTTGAGATATAAGTATTTCATGCTTGTTTTTGTAAATTTCATAAGAATCGGACGACTATATCATATAGCTACCATACAAACGATCGGTAAATGTGGAGAAAAAAAATATTTTTCTTACATGTAAAAATGTAAAAAAATGTTAAACGGTAACGATTGTGTGAATATGAAAGTTCATATTATATTATATTGGGATAGATAATAATTCATACAATTGGAATCTGCAAGGGTATTTAAACTTCGGCGTGCCGAAGTTAGCTTCCTTTCTTGTTTTTGCTTTGTTTTTAAAAATTGATTTCAGTTAACATTAAAGAAATGTATTTGAGATAGTCAGTGTTTACCGTATTTTTAAAACAATTGCCTTTATAATTTTCCCCTGTTTACACGCTCTCTCTCCTTTGCTATATTATTCTCTGTTTTTATTTGAAGTTATGGGGGTTTTCCTGCACTCATAAAAATTTTTACCTAAAATCGCCATAAAAAAGCCGCTTTTCGCCCGTAGATTAAGAAATTCGCCATAAAAACGGATCCAAAGGCGAGTCGCCCTAAATTTAAGAAAATTTTCCTGTAAATTTAGGAAAGAATCTTTCTCAAATGTAGGGCGATTTTTCTTGAATATCGAAAATTTTCTTGTTTTAGGCGATTTGCAAAATTATCGATGTTACTTTTGTTTGTTGCAATGTTTTTTAAAAAGGCGATACATCAATGTATTCTTCCTAACACCGATGTTTTTCCATCTCTATTGGAGGGTAAACTGCTGTGTATTTTTTTTATATTTAATTATGAAAAACTACATTTTTTGGATGTGTAATTGGCGCAGATGAAAGCCATCAAACATTAAGAAAAGGAGTTTTTTTTAATTTAAGGGTAATTTTTTATTAATTAAGACTAAAAAATAGTTACTTTTAGAGGGAGCAACTATGAAGAGTGGATACTTGCTACTTATGTAGTAGCACATACATATCTTAGACTTGGCCGGCAACCGTCACTTCATGCTGGAGATGTAAGGACCAGTTGGGAACTATAAGCGCAAATGTGCGACATTTTTCGGCATTCATTTTCGCCATGGTTTCACGAAAAATCGCCCGTAGATTTAGAAAGAAATTAAACGAAGCAAATCAGAAAACCTTGCCCTAAATTGAAGGAAAAAAGAAAAAATAACCATAAAAAATGTTATTAAAGGTGGCTTTCCTTGTTTTAATGGTGCCTTGCCTTCAATTCAAGGAAGAACTTTCTTAATACTAGAAAAATTTTCTTAGATTAAGGGCGATTATTTTTTACGGCGATTTTTCTTAAGTCTAGAAAAATATTTTTATGAGTGTGCGGTTTTCTACCTGGCCTCGCTCGCATTTTCCACTCTCATTTTCCATTTAGTCAGCCAGCACCCGAGCAGAACCGAGGAAAAACGATCGATTAACAGAGTGTTCTTGGGTGCTTCTCTCGCGCTTTTCCTCGTTTTTCTCCCACACACGTGAAAATTCCATGAGTTTGAATGCGACTGAACTGTAGGCAGAGGAAAAGTCAAAGATCGAAATAGAAAGTAAAAGAAAACATTAACCGGACAGCCGTCAAAGCAAATAGACGTGATCGGACTGCGGGAAATTAAAAAAGCTGGAAAATTCCCCCCATCCATGCATCTATCCCATGCCCTCGAACGGGAATTAACGGTGGCAAATAAATCTGCAAAAGCGAAATTTCGAATATAGTGAATAGTTAGTTGACAGGAGAATGACCCACAAAGCGACCACGAAATGAGTGCAAACCCTACGCGAGAATAACCGTGTGTTATAACGAATAACCCAGAAGAGAACAATTGAACTTTGAAGTAATTATTCAGTTTGCTGGCCATATTTGTTTTGTAACAAGTTGATAGATACTTTTTCGGTCTGCGGTGTTTTGTGTGTAATATTTACTCGAGCTGTTTCTTTTTTTTTCTATTTATTTTCTGTTGTTATTTTGGATTCGTTGTGGTCTTGGGCTAAACTAATTTTAGCCAACGTGAATGCAGTCCATTGCAGGCGGTAAAGAGAAAAAACGAGCAAAGGCCTGCTATGCTCGCAGAGTGAATCAATCGCGAATTTTAAAAGGCAATTTTGTAAACACAACGTATAATTTCCTTTAAAACAATCGAATATCCGAAGAGCGTAGTAAACATGCCGGAGATCCTTAATGCTATAGAAATGGAAGCGCCTTCGGAAGTTGTGGAAAGTAAGTGTCCTCTATGTTCTTTGCTGAATTTATTGAGTTTACAGGAGCCAATATTTGTTTTTATATTCTTGGAAGGTATTGTAATTGTAATTAAAGGTTTGCAAAGCAGTTTATCAAATATAAATTTAAAATATGTGTCTTGATTTAAGTTTTCGACCTCTGGAAATGTTTAAATTTGATTCTGGATTAAATGTTTATATAAATCATGCTTCGGGATTGAAATTATAAAATACGCCGAATTAAGGCGTTTTAGCTGGGAGAAATAGAAAAATTTTCTTTCTGTGTCTCGCTTTGGAATTGTATGTACTGAATTGTGAACACCAGTTTTCTCCATGGCCCGATTCATTTGCTACTTACTTTAAAAACAATTTAAAAACCTTTAAATATGGCTTGAATCAACCATTTTTGAGGGGTGAAGCAGCAGTTCATGTGCTTTTTTGTTGGAGTTGATGATTGCACAGGTAACTTTATCCCCTTGCAGGGCATTATAATTTTAGTCAGAAGTCATTTTTTGTATATAAAGTGGCATATTCTAAGACAGATTTTGAAATATTTTTATGTATATTCGCGAAAATGCGTTTTTTTGTTATGTATATTATTTTGTTATTTCGATGAAGAACACAAAAAAACAAGAAAGCTAACTTAGGTACGCCGAATTTCGTATACCCTTGCAGATTGCAATTGGATCATATCTATTACAATATAAATTACTTTCCTTTTTTACAGTTTTGCATTTCTTACATGTAGAGTTTTATATTCTCCTCTGAATTTAAAGATCGTTGCGACGCAGTGAAGAAGGCATTTCCGACCCTAAAAAGTATATATATTCTTGATCAGCATCATCAGCCGAGTCCATCTAGCCATGTTCGTCTGTATATAAGTCGGAACGGGCCAGATCGGACTACTATATCACATAGCTGCCATACAATCAATCCGTAAATTTGTAGAAAAAATGACTGTTTTTTGAAATATCTTGATTTACTTTCGGTCAAAAGCTTTATTAATTATTTCAGAAATTCGGATTTTATTTTATAGAAATCGGACCGCTATATCATATAGCTGCCATAGAGACAATCCGGAAATTATTAGAACAAAAATTATAACTTTCAACATATGTTCTTTTACTTTGAAATAAAAGCATTTTAAATTGTTTCAACATTTTATTTTTAATTTAGTTGCCATACAAACGATCCGTGAATGTGCAGGAAACATGAACATGAAAGTATTTCATAATCTGTTAACTGTGGATGAATTATTAATTATG
The DNA here is from genome assembly GCA_008042585.1 of Drosophila punjabiensis. NCBI lineage: Eukaryota > Metazoa > Arthropoda > Insecta > Diptera > Drosophilidae > Drosophila > Drosophila punjabiensis. Next base: position 8,039 of record VNJR01003693.1, read on the forward strand.
CAATGGCAATCTGCAAGGGTATACAAACTTCCTTTCTTGTTATTAAATGAAATAACCAATTAGGAAAACTACAGTTTGGTATGACCGACAGTAAGATGAAATGGATGAAATTATAAGGAAATACAGCGCGGCTTGAATTTATCAAAAACTTAAACTGGGCGAAAGGCTAAAGAGAATTTTTACATATGTATAGAGAAAAAAAGATGCTACGTTCCAAAATTTCAAAGTAAAGACAATCACAAATTGAGCATTACCGATGATTATTATAAGATTTTACTCAAATTTCCAAAGCTACATTTTTAATATATTGATATAAATATGTTTTACGTGACATTTATTGGAATGTACCTGCTCGTCCGTGTGAGGCACCATATCTCAACAACTAAAAATTAGAATTACCAAATCTGGCGACAACAATAGAGTATATCTGGAGAGATCAGTTTTGTTATTTCCGCCCTCATAAACCAAAACAGTGAATTTCGGCTTAAAGTAAATGGTTGCAAATGTGAAATGGACAATAAACAAGGAGTTTCAAGAGAGGCTCTGAAACGATGCAAGTGCGTACCGCTATTGATGGAGCCGACTAAGGTCGGCTGTTGTTATGTGTCATGTTTGTTTTTATTCCTATTGTAAGTTTTACTAAATTGATAACTGAAAAAATATAGTTTCCTATAATAAATGCACTGCTGTGTAAGCTTTTGCTCATAGAAGGTGCGTTTCAAAGTAAATAGGACTTTTTGAACATAGCGCCCCCTGCCGACTTGTGCATTAGAATCTGCTATCTATATCGATTGTCCAGTGAGAATTTTCCTGACATTTAATTAATTTAAAGTCAAGTTATTGCGATCCAAGTGTCAGTATGATCGCGTTATAGGTGCGAAATTGAGTTTCGAACAAAGAGCCAACATTAAAATTTGTTTTAAAATTTGTAAAAACTTTTACCGAAACGTTTGCATTGATGAAACAATTCTTTTTTGTGGTTGTAAGGACATAAATAACGATCAACATGTGGGACAATCAAAATTCGTGATCACCGAAAAATTTATTGAAACTGTTCGCAAATTTATAAAAAATCAGCCGAAATCATCGTTGAAATTCAAGGTATTGAACATCGATTTATAGCATTTTGACCGAACATTTTGACTTACGAAAGGTGTGTTACGCACAAATTGACTGACAACCAAAAATAGCTCAGAAGCCAGCATTCAAAGGACATCAACATCCTTTACAATATTGTGACATAACGTGGTGTTTCCAATATGATCCCGACACGAAGCGCCAGAGTGCGAAATGGAATGCACCGCAAGAGCCCAACAAGATTTTTCCATATAAATTTTAAGGCGAATTCGCTATGGTTTCACGAAAAATTGACCAGCAAATTTAAGAAAAACCTAAACGAAGCAAATCAAGAATTCTTGAAATGAACCATAAAAAGTGTTTTTTAGGGCGGCCTTCCTTGTTTTTGCTTTAAATTCATGGAAACCAGACTATGCACACAAATCCTTAAAAATTAGAGAAAACAAATACTGACACATTTTTGTCCACATTTACAATTTTAATATTTTGAACAGAAATACTGTAGCGCTGGAAAGAAAATAAAATAAAATATATACTATATGTAAATATAAAAGATTTCTCCCGAAGACATTTACTCTTACCCAGTAGACAAAATCCCAGCAGACAATGAAGCAGACCTAAGCGGATGGATCCGACAAATGTCCGCTAAAAATATTAAATACGGACAAAGAATCGGAACTTCAGCATTAGGTTCGCTAAATGCTCAAAAACGGACACTAAAACGGAGGACACTCGTAACTATTGCGTCCCTCGTTAGTCTCGCTAACGGACACTAGAACGTACAGTTAGCGGGCAAAAAGCGAATTTACCGCAATAGGTTCGCCTAATTATTAAAATCTGACCCGAAAACGGACGCTAAAAGGGCCGAGCACTGGGACCCGTGCAAGTGCCGCAAATGTCCCGCTAACGGACACTGAAACGCACAGAAATCGGCAATTCTTGCATCATTCGCTTGTCGCACGTTTGGCGAACGTCGTCGTCACCGCGTTGTAGTTGTTGTTTTCTTCTAATGAACCGCTACTTTTGAAATGTAGCTTGTCGCTTAGCTCTTCTGGCTTGTGGAAAGTTGTGTGTACATAGGACAACGCGTCTCTTTCGATTTTGACCAGCGAATAGTGCAGACGTGCGAATAGACGTGAGTTCAAAGTTTTCAAGAAAAGTGCATGTGTTTTCAACGTGTTTGGATATGTAAATGGCGCAGTAAAAAGCCCTCAACCATTAAAAAAATTGATTTTGTAATTTAAGGGTCATTTTTTATTAATCAAGACAAAAAAATAGTTACTTTTAGAGAGGGTAACTATGAAGAGTGGATACTTGCTACTTATGTAGTAGAACATACATATCTTAGACATGGCCGGCAACCGTCACTTCATGCTGGAGATGTTAGGACCAGTTGGGTCCTCAGGTTCGTCAGCTGTAATGCGTTTTCCGAACTTACTTTGGCTCCTTATTTTTGCTATATTGTACACTCATAAAAATATTTTTCTAGACTTTTTTCTAGATTCAAGAAAAATTGCCCAAGATTTAAGAGTTTCTTTCTTAATTTAAGGGCAAATTTTTCTTGAATATAGGGCGACTCGCCTTTGGATCCGTTTTTATGGCGAATTTCTTAATCTACGGGCGAAAAGCGGCTTTTTTATGGCGATTTTAGGTAAAAATTTGTATGAGTGTCTGATAATAAAAAAGAAATTTAACAGATCGGCTTCAGGTTAAAAACTTTGCCGTTACTTTAACAATTTTACATCCGAGCTCTCTCTATGATATACATACATAGTTGTTCGATTTTCATAAAATTAAATACGAAATTCTTAAATATGTATATAAAAAGCCCATATCCCAGAGTAGATAAAGATATGTTGAAAAATAGTAAAGTTTTACTTAAATCTTCAAAGTTACGGATCGATTGTATGGCAGCTAAATAATATAGTTGACCGATCCGGTTCTTTCCGTCTTATATACGAGTTATAGTATATAAAAGACAATCTGCAAAGTTTCATTCAGAAAGCTTAAAAACTGAGGGACTTGTATGCGTAGAAACGGACGGACAGACGAACATAGCTAGATCGAATCGGCTGTTGACGCTGATCGAGAATAAATATACTTTATAGGGTCGGGAATCCCTCCTTTACTGCGTTCAAACTTCTGACCAAAAAATATAATACATTGCTCGGGTATAAACATAAAAGTAAAACAGACTGCTGAGGAATTCATCTTATTTGTTTGCCCAGCAGTTTAGACATACCGGAACTGGGATAAAGAAATTGTTTGATTTTGATTTCCACTGCATTTCTACTCCGGGGCGAAAAGACTACAGAATCAACAATTATACTTTAATGCTGTGACTCTCTATAGTTCCTCCGGCATCGCCAATTGCCACCTGCCGACATCAAAGCGATTTGCAAACACAAACTGCCAGTGGAGAAATAAGAGCTTTCACCCGAATAGAACCCGGAGCCAAGAACCAAAGAACTAAGACGGTTGCCCACCAACGGCGCCCCTAACGGCCTGTGATTCCCATTTGGAAATAGATTTCGGCCCAAAAGAGCACCGCATCACATGGCCCCATACTAAATATAATCTCTTCTATATAGTGCGATAATCATAGCTAAATAAATAAATATCATTAATGGTAATATTATGGCAAAAACCTCGAAACGAAACGAAACGAAACGCAACTTTTCCAAATCATTAGAATTACAGAGCAACTAAAAACGCGACGTAATCGATAATTCACCAGTTTTTTTGTTCAAATCAGGAATTGTATTCAGATATTAATAGTAATATAGCATAGTGTAATACACACATACATTTATACACATTATATGTGTAAAAATAATTAGCGAAATCAGATTATGTTCTACACAATGTTTAAAACAAACAAAGGAAGCTAACTTCGTTTCGCCGAAGTTTGAATACCCTTGCAGATTGCAATTGGATCAATTTTAATCTATCCCTATTTTATTCATATTCCTGTAGTTTTTATAGTTTTAATTTTATTTTAATATTTTACACGTAAGGTAAAATATAATTTTCCTCCACATATACCTATCAATCGATTATGAAATTTAAAACGAAATTCTGAAATAATATGCCTGTATCTCAAAGAAGATTAAAATTTTAACAAAAACTGAAAAAATTAAAAATTTTGTTTTAAAAATCTCCCAACTGCTATGGCAGCTATTTGATATACGATTTAGAGTATATAGAAGACTATCTGCAAAGTTTCATTATGATAGCTTCAAAACGGAGGGACTAGTTTGCGTAGAAACGGACAGACAGACAGACGGACATGGCTAGATTGACTCGGCTGTTGATGCTGATCAAGAATATAAATGATTATAGGGTCGGAAATCACTGCGTTGCTAACTTCTGACTGAAATTAGTGTACCCTGCAAGGGATTGCAGAGTGTTATTCATATTTTTATGATACAGTCTGGTTTCCACACAACCAGCCACAATTTCCCAGAAGATCAGACCGATATTATCAAGACCCCTCCAACAAAATCGGCAAAGGCCAAAGAAACATAATATGAAATGAGGCTTTTTTTACTGAAAAACAATTTGCAACTTTTGGGTGTCCATGTGTGTTTATTATTGTTTACATTATACCTCTCGCATGTATGAAAATGTGCGGCAAAATGCGATATTTCGAATTGTGAAATGTGTTCACTTAACTGTCATTTCATACTGACCAAATTCAGGTGCTACAAGGATTGAAACAACGCAAAAAAAGAAGCACTTACTATAAAAAAATTAAATAAACATTATAAATACGAAGGAAATAACATATGAAAAAAGGCACTTTCGCAAATATAAGTGAAATATAAATATTGTAAATATTGTCTATATTGGTATTTTAGTCCGAAGTTTGCAATGCACTGAAGGAGGCATTTCCGACCCTATAAAGTGTATATATTCTTGATCAGCATCACCATCTCCGTCTGTCCGATTATACCCAAACTAGTCTCTCCGTTCTGAATGGAACTTTGCAGGTAGTCTTCTATATACTCTAACTCGTATATAAGTCGGAACGAACCGGATCGGTCAATTATATCTTATAGCTTCCGTAGGAACGAAAGGGAAAGTGAGTTTTTTTCAAAGCTTTATTATTTATTATTATTATTTATTTTCAATCGAAAAAGTTTCAATAAAGTTGCCAAAAGTAACAAAGGCAATCACGGTAGCTTTGCCATAAGCGAACTAATAATAAAAATAGTAAAATTCGAACTTCAAAATGGAAAGAATATTTATTATTATAAAAGTTAAATAAATAATGTATACAAATGTTTTCAATGGTAATTTCAATTTTCATGTAATATGCAGAGAACTTATTTCCCCTGAAGCCTAAGTTGTTTTAATTGTCTTGATTTTATTTATCTTTTAAGTTTACTAAAGTTATGGTATTATTATTTTGTTAATCTGTCGTTAATAAAGTAAAATTGAATCAAAAACATGCATTGTAAACAGCTCTCGAATATCTGTGCACATATGCATTCTTATGTGCATAAGGTACTAAAAGGAATTCCCAGACCTGTTGTGGAACATACGGCTTTTCTAATAAGGAAACAAGGTGAACAAATACTTTTCACTGGCCAATATATAACCCACTGCTCGCTTCGACTCGGCGGAAATGAAGGGTTATTGCCTCAGTGTAATTACACTGGTATTGATAATTCGCAGGTGCATAAATCCGTGACGGGAATTATATCCGCAAATGCGGATGAGGGGATCGGCTACCTTCGGGCGGGACAATTTACGGCGGATTTGTGTGTAGTTTATCCCTCAAACTGTAATTGGCAGAAGGCTGAAAACTTGAAAAGCTAAAGACTGAAGACAGAGATCTAAACAATGTCTGGAACGTGTTTCTGTTGCATACGTCGATCTCGACACGAAATACGATTTTGTTTAGATTGCGTCGCGTTTCTCATCATAAACATATTCCGGGCCGACGGCGATCCAAGAAGCGGCACCGTTTACATGCCCGATTTTATGCATATCATTAATATAAATATTTTTTGGCTCTGGCTTCTCGTATGCGATTTTATGAGTTTCTGTAAAGATTGTTTTAAAATGTTCCTGTTTGCTTATGTTTAGACATAAAATTAGTTGTTTTCAGGCTAAATTATAACAATAATAATTGTTTGCATATTCGCCTTAAGATTTGCATTCCTTTTTTATATCCTTCCGGGGTATTATTACTTTAGTCAGTTCAGAGTGTATATATTCGTGATCAGCATCAACAACCGAGTAGATCTAGCCATGTCCGTCTTTCCGATCATATTCCCTCAGTTTTGAAGCTGAATGAAGCTTTGCAAATAGTCTTTTATATCCTCTCACTCGTATACAGGTCGGAACGAGCCGGATCGGTTAACTAAATCATATAGCTGCCATACAGAAAATCCGAAAATTTGTTGAAAAAAATTATAACTTCACTGTTTTTGAACATATCTTTTTCATCATAATTTTTGGTTGAGTTAAAAATCGAAATACCTTAATAATAGAAGCCGACAAATCTGTATGTACTTGTAGTCCGCGTTATTATACCCTTTCAGGGTATTATAATTTCAGTCAGAAGTTTGCAACGAAGTGAAGGAATCATCTCCGACCCTATAAAGAATATATATATTTTAGATCAGCATCAACAGCCGAGTCGATCTAGCCATGTCCGTTTGTCCGTCCGTTTCTACGCATACAAGTCCCTCAGTTTTGAAGCTATCTGAATGAAACTTTGCAAATAGTACTCTCACTCGTACATATGTCGGAACGGACCACTATATCATATAGCTGCCATACAACCGATCCGTAAATTTGTTGAAAAAAAATTATAACTTCACTGTTTTTCAACATATCTTGATTAACTCTCGGTTATGAGCTTTTTATATTGTTTCTGATTTTTACATTTAATTTTTATATAAATCGGACTACTATATCATATAGCTGCCATAGGAACGGTCGGGAAATTTTGAGAAAAAAAAAAATTATAACTTTTTAACATAATATCTTCTACTTGGATACGCAAGTATTTTATATTTTTCCAGAATTTTGTTGTAAATTTCATTTAAATCGGACGAATATATTATATAGCTCTCATACAAGCGATCGGTAAATGTGGAGAAAAATTACATTTTACTTTACATGTAAAAATGTAAGAAAATATAAAACTGTAAAAATTGTACGAATATGAAAGTAATTCATATTATTTTATATTGGGATAGATTATAATTGATACAATTGGAATCTGCAAGAGTATACAAACTTCGGCGTGCCAAAGTTAGCTTCTTTTCTTGTTTTTATTTTGTTTTTAGTTTATTGTTGTTGTTTTAAGTGAAAAATTAGAACATTCTCCAGGCTCGAGGTCAAGTCGTCTTTGAATTAAAACAGAACAAAGACGCGACTTTTGTTTTAATTTACATATAATTATAACAATTTATTTATTTGCTGTTTTCGTGCGTAGATATAACAGTTGCAACACGAATCGTTCGAATTCGGCGTCTCAGTTTTCTGAGTTCTCCCTTCATTCCATTCGTTTTTCTTTCTCTATTCTTTGAGCGAGTCAACTCACTCAAATCAGTTTGGCTTTGCTTGAAATTCATTCAACTCATTTTGAGCTTTGTGCAGTTGAATGTGCTTTTTTGCCACTCATGCAGATGTCTAGTGCTACATACATATGTATGTAGTATGTACATATGTACATATATTTGCATTGAACAATTTAATGATATTGACAATATTCAAACAGTCGCTTGCATGTTTATGGTTTTCTGTCAACATTTTAATGGGGCGCAAATTTACGGCAGCCGAGACCAAGCCAGGAAAACGATCCCATAATAATAACCCGAAGCGCACTAGCCATAGGCGTTTGGGAAGTACAATTAACGAGTTTTAAAATAGTCCATTAAATGTGCCACACAAATGCAATTAATTGAGAGTTGAATGGGAAATTGCAAAAAGTGGGCTCTATGCCAAATAAACCAATTTTATTTGCGATTCCTGTGCAGTATAGGGAAACATTTGCATTGGGTATGGGGTCGTTCTAAAGGAAACCATCTCGAATCTCCTCTGCTGTTTGGCCTGTTGAATGCCCATTGTGTCATGTGCGGCATTCGCTGGCACGACATGTGCAACAAATAAACACCGCCGGTCGACAACAACGAGTTCTAAGGAGGACACAAAACCGTAAGCCAGTTGGCCAGGAGCCAGGAATTAGCCAGCCACGTTATGAAGTATCCTTTTGGCAAGGGTGGAGGGTAATGGGATTCGTGCCGGTTCGGAGGGTTTTGTAATATTCACATAATATGTATATGTATAAATATATATATTTTTTTAACAATAAATAAAGCTTCGGATGTGCGAATATACACTCTTGCAGTAATGACAAAAGTGACACTCTGTAACTGTTATTGAAGATCAAATAAAACTCATTTCCAAATGAGAAATAATTTTATACTTCCGTGTCTCGTAGGAAAATTGGGCGATCACTTGTATGCAAACTGCTCACTAAAATATTGTTAGTTTTACTTGACTGTGAGATATCCACACCCAAGCGGTAATGAGTAACATTACATTTATTATATTACATTAATATAAAAAACAAAATTCAAAATTTTACAAGCCACTTGGCTGGATTATAATGTTGTATTATATGTATTTATATTTCATTTAGTACCTAATTTGTTTGGAGACTCGACTCAGCAAACTTCGAATGAAAAGCTTTGACGTTAGCCAGAATAACTTTAACTACACTTGTTCTTGGAATCTTGAAAATAAGCTATTTAGTGTGTTACTTTAGCTCTTGTAGTCTCTAAGCTCTGTTGTTTCAGATGTCTCAGTAGGAGATACATCCTTATAATATTACCTAAAAAGTAAAATACTTGTGAATGCTGCAGCAGTTGACATCAAATTCGAAGATAACTAGGAACAAAACTGAATTCCAAACAAGAAAGGAACGCCGAAGTATATATATTCTTGATCAGCATCAACAGTCGAGTCGATCTAGCCATGTCGGTCTGTCCGATTATATGCAAACTAGTCCCTCAGTTTTTAAGCTATCTGAATGAAACTTTGCAGATAGTGTTTCTCTATACTCTTACTCTTACATAAGTCGGAACGGGCCAGATCGGTCAACTATATAATATAGCTGCCATAGAAACGATCCGTAAATTTATAGAAAAATAATTATAACTTCAGTGTTTTTTTTTACATATCTTAATTAACTCTCCGCTATGAGCTTTATTTATTTAAAACTTCGGATTTAATTTTATTAAAATTGGGCTACTATATCATACAGCTGCCATAGAAACAATCGGGAAATTTTTAGAAAAAAAAATTATAACTTTGTCAGATTTCAACATATTTTCATCAACTTTGAGATACAAGCAGTTTATGTTATTCTAGAATATTGTTTCATAAACATACATTTCATAAACAATTACCAGTTCTTTCAAATCGGTTGCGTTTTTGCTTCAAAATATTTCAACAGAGCTCCAATGCGGTGTCTAAATGGTCACGTGTTCATGATTTTGATTTTATTTACAGAAAGTTCCGTTAGGTTTCCAGCAAAACTCGACTTGCAAATTGGTAGATTTTTTACATTTTGGGACAAACTGTGCCAACTGAGTTTAAAAATTCTCAGATCGGTTTTCTGTTTATTTTTGTGGCCTATGGACGGAACCACTATGCATTGGGGTTCGACGGGCCACTGAAAATAATATTTATCTATTAATTAAGCAAACAAAAGTGTTTGTACCGGGTATTTCGTAGTCGATCAAGTCTAACTGCAGCTTTTATCCTTGATTTCTGTTGTTTTCTACTTTAAATCTATAATTGCAATGCTTCAGTGTGGAATCCGCTAAGTTCCCCATTGAGTTGACAAGCATTAGCGAGCACTCTTTTTCAATTTGTGTTATATAGCTTTTTTTAGTGTGCTCAAATTGCCATCCATGCATTTGAGGCAGCAAAACCAATTTGATTCCATTGACGGTTACATGACAGCCTGAAGGTTGGGAGAAGTCCACCCACATCCCACCCCATCATCCCTATCACAGCGCCTTTCCCCTAAGCCACCAAGTCCCCCATGTCCAGGCACATTGCCTTCGATTTTTCTCGTTGCATTCTCGCGTACAATGAAATTATTTACCAGATGATGTGTGAAAAAGATGCAATGGCAAAATAATGGTAAAATTTGTCAAAAGCAAAAATGTGTTGTTTTCTCCTTAGACTTATATATATATGAATGAGCTGGATTTTTATACCCTTTCAGGGTATAACAACTTTAGTCAAAAGTTTGCAACGCAGTGAAGGAGCCGTTTCCGACCTTATAAAGTGTGTATATTCTTGATCAGCATCACCATCTACGTCTGTCCGATTATACGCTAAACTCCTCCCTCCGTTTTAAATGAAACTGTGCAGATAGTCTTTTATATACTCTCACTCGTATATGTATATGTCGGAACATGCCGGATCGGTGAACTATATCATATAGTTGTCATACAATCAATCAGAACATTTTTAGAACAAAATTTAAAGGTTGCCTGTTTTTCAACATATCTTTATCAACTCTAGGTAATGAGCTTTTTATATTATTGCAGAATTTCGGATTTAATTGTATATAAATCGGACTACTATATCATATAGCTGCCATACAAACAATCAAAAATATTTTAGAAAAAAAAAATTATATCTTTGTCAGTTTTCAACTAGACTTCTTCTATAAAAAAAAAAATTCAAAACTGTAAAGATACAACATCATATTTTCATCTGCCTTGAGATATGAGTATTTTATGTTATTTCAGAACTTTATTTTTATTTTCATAAAAATCAGATGACAATATTGTATAGCTGCTATCGGAACGATCGGTAAAAGTGATGGAAAACGTAAAACTATGCATGTACAAAATGTAAAAACTGCTAAAATAATATGAATATGAAAGATTATTAGATATGGATAGATTATTAATGATCCAATTGCAATCTGCAAGGGTACACAAAACTAAATGTAGATCAGCCACTAAACGATTTCATTCTTTAATTTCCAGATTCTGGAGAGCTAACTGTCAACGTCATTACCATCATCAACAGCAACGCCAATAATAACAATAACAGTAGTAACAATAACAATAACAACAATAACAACAACAACAATAGCAACAGCATCTCCAACAACAATCACCACAACGGCAGCACTGAGCCGGAAACGGAAGTCGAGGAACCAGGGGAGCCGCAACAACTGCAGGTCCAGCAACGGCAACAACTGCAGCCGGTGCCGAGCTTCGTGACCATTCCACTGCTGGAACGACGCCGTCGCAGTCGCAGTCACAGCCGCAGCCACTGCCGCGTAGCCCCGTTGGCGCCGATCATTTGCCTGCAGAACGGATCGCATCCCGAGGACTCCGCCCACCTCTCCCGCTCACGATCCTGCTTCCTGCGCGTCCGCAAGACAGTCGCCAAGCGTAAGTCCTTAAGAGACAATAAAAAGCTTGTATTATTAATTGCAAAATTAAGCTAAAATTCGCATCAAATTTCAGCCTTAAACGGCTAGTCGAAAATATGTAAATGTTTTACGTCGCTGCGTTGCAAACTTTTGACTATAATTACCTTTTTTAATGTTGTATAACATCAAATCTACCTAATTTTCGAGATACATAATAGATCAATTCAACTGCTACATATAGTCACATCATTAGATATATACTTGTTTGTTTAAATAAAAAAAGGTCTTCCAAGAAAATGAGCCGATCGTTTCCGTTCGCTCCGTATATCGTAGTTCGTATGTGCCTTCTCGAGCCCTTCTTTTATTTCTTACTGTGGTAAACATTATGAACTGTTTTTGCATAGAGATCGGGCTAAAAAATTCCGAATTCCCTTTTAAACTGCATGGTTCTGAATAAAGTCAAATAATGTTGATGTTGCAGTGCAATCACCTACATTGAATATGGATACGTACCTATATCGGCCAAATATATAAAACAAACTATGCCAGAATATGCTGAAAAATATACTTTCAAAGTTGGGCAAAACAAGTATTTTCCCTAAGTGTTTGCTCGTCAACTACCAGATTCAAATTACTGAGTTCGGCAATATTAGGGCATGGCTTTGGTCAGTCAATGGTCTGACTTACTTATTGGATCTACTCTGAGATATGAGCATTTTGTATTATTTCAGAATTACGGCTTACATTTTATACAAATCGGACGATTTGTAAAACTCTAAAATAATATATAAATCCAAAAGTTTACAGTACTTTCTTGCTTTTCTACATTTATAATTATACTAGCATGGTGCCCGCAGCTTCGCTTGCGGTGGATAATTTGCGTGAAGATATATCCATATATTCGGCGAATAACTACTTTGTATATCCGTATATCTCTTCTACTGAAACTAAAAAAAAAAGGATAAACATTTGCCACACCACTTGGAGGTAGGGGGTAGGCATATTCCACAATATAAATTAAAATATTCTTAAAATTTATTTTGTAACCTCTCTGTAAAGAGGATTCTTTGTGTGATCATCCAGAGATAGGATCATTAGGCTTTTTGCTGAGCTAAATCTTGAACAGGCCACATAAAATTGTCCATGGGTGAAACACTCGTCCCAAAGATCTTGTTCAGCTACTTTTAAGTTCTGCCCTTATAATTTATCAATTGTTTTTTTTTTTCATAGCATAATTTTGGCGGTCTTAAGTTTCATAATAACATTATTGGTGTTCCAACCTTTAGCGCAAAAAACGTGCAAAGGAAGTCCCTGTGGATTCTGCTTGTTAAGAAATTCAAAAGGATAATGTACAGCATCTTCTACCTCAGTAATAAAGTCAATTGATTTGCTGTAACTTCTTTCCACGAAATGATTTTGTTGGTTGGTCATTATTTGATGCAACTCTTTTATTTCTGGAAGTTCAAATGTATTTAGATATACAAAGATGACTCGTCCTTCTAAGTACTTTCGCATTGCCAACAGTAGCGACTTTGCCTCTTAAAAGGAGTTTATTTGTGTGTGTGTTCAGCACATAATTTAATTTCATTTATCTGTTAAGTTTATTCTATTTTTAAAACATTAATTTTTAAGTCTTCGAAAGATACATATAATTAAGGATCAGCAACCAAAATAAAAAATGAAGTAACAGAGAGGCCCAAAGAAAGAAAGAAAGAGAGCGCCAACTAATCTATATTTTTTATGATTTCGTTCATAGCTGGCGCATAATTTTAACGAATTCTTATTCCAAGCTTAGGCTCTTATAACTTTTTTTATAATGAAATTAGAGCTTTCACCATATGAATCTTTAAAGTTTCAAAACTCATTCAGTGATTTCGTGATTTCGACTCAGATCGATGTACTTTTGCCGTTGGAAGCATATGTTATTTGTTATTTTAGTACGGTATGCAGACGATAAAACGAAAAAATTGAAAGTTCCATGGCGTTAAGAGTTTTTGCGATGTAGTATTTCCAAGGCGGCTGCGACAAAAGAATAAAAAATTTAATTTAATAAAGGCGGTTCGCGACTATTTACCTGTCGCTCTGCCCTTCACATATGGGTGATTCTCTGAAAACAACAACCACGGCCAAAAATTTTAAAGTTCTCTAACAATTTTTTTGTCAACAAGGTAACTTTAGAAAGTGTTCCAATAGATCAACTTTTAACGCCTTTAACGTATTCTAAAAAAAATTTCAAAATATTCGCATGCATTTTCGCGTAAATGCGATTTTTCATCATTTTGATGAAAAACATCATAAAAAAGAGTTTGTTTTGTTTTGATAAAAACACCTACACCAAAGGCATTATGCTTTAACTTTGGTTTCCTAACATCACAAGAAGAATGCAAAAAGTCGAAATAAAACGGATATATGATCTTCTAATTTACTTAAATATTAAAAAACAACACGCAAAGTATGATGGAACAAAGTGTAGCGTGCGACACGTAGCGTGCGACACAATGGGTTTACGGCTTTTCTAAAAATCCGTAAACATTATTAAGACCAAACGGTCGGTTTTTGTCTTCTAATATTCTTAACTTTCTTTAGGATATTATCTTTCATAGGGTTCATTTTGCACAATTCGCTAAAAATTGCGTTTGAAATGAAAATTTTGAAACTAACTTCCACTTTGTGTAGCGTGCGACACGTCACAATTTTATCAATTATTTTCAAAACAGTGACTCCAGTGAAATTGAACCTTATACCCTCCGAAAGTACTCTCAATTCACTCTAAACAAATATCAAAAGTTTACGGTAAATCTTAAAAAAAACCCCCCAAAAATTGATTTTCATTAGCTTAAATCGTGCGAATGTAGCGTGCGACACGTGGGATTTGCCCATATTTCAAATTATGGAAAATGCAAATTCAGGGGTTCAGAAGCAATTATAGTTCTTATAATTCATTAGGTAAAGGCAAATACAAAATTTTTGGAATTGAGCAGTTATAATTATTTGCATTAAAAGGACCAGGATGGAAATAGTATACATAAAATAAAGGTTTCGTGGTCTCATCGTCTTACCGATCTCGCAGATCTCGTCTGGCCGCTGACGATTACAATGGATCTTATCGCCTCTTGACTGCCTACGAACAAATTGACCGCCTCAAGGTTTGCCGCTTTCCCGATGGCGATACTTTCGTCTGGAATATGCTGCATTGGCTTGGTAGCTTATACGACAGGCCGGCTCCTACTCCTCCTTGCATCTTGGAGCCGTCGGTATAAATATTGAGCTGTTGTGACCTGTTTTCCAGTCTTTAGATCCCATGAATATTGTTGTTTTTACATCCGGGCACGTTCTTGGTATTATGTAGTCAGATGTACTGCTCATGTCTCGACCAATTGAACTGTGCCCGAATCCTTGTAGCGACATATTTCCTGATGCAACCAGGCCTTGTGCCTCCTGTTCTGCAATAAGTTGCGCGTGGATGTCTATGTGATCAATTTCGATTATTGTTTCGAGTGCTTTTGTAGTGGTTGACCTCAGCGCCCCTGCGATGCTGTTATCAGTACCTGTTGCTGGGTTCTCTTCATCAGCTTTTTGTAAGTCTGCTTTTACATAGCTTCATTGCCTTTTCCCCTCTTTCTAGTACATTGGGCTTCCATGCCAGCTTGCTTGTACAATTTTGAGGCATTTGACTTGTGTTTCCGGGGTCCATCGCGGTTCTCTTGGTGAAGAGAGTGAGGTGAGGTCCATCTTGTCCGCGTTGATACTGAGTCCTACTATGTCCACCCACTCACATATCTCCCTGAGCTGAGGGTCGATGGACAGACTCTCGTGATATTTATGCATATGTCATTCGCATAGGTTGTTATCTTTGGTGCTTTCCGTTCGAATCTCTGGATTAGGTCGTCTACCTCCAGATTCCGTAAGGCGATAGGACCCCACCTTGCGACGAGCATCTGTGCGCTCCTCTCACCATGGAGGCGGTACTCCAATCTGATTGCACCCGCCTACACCGTCTCCACCGATTTTCCCTTTGTGTAGGTCGACAGTCGTCTCCCGACATCCTTTCTGATGCATAGGTCCAGCAGTTTTTCTAGCGTCTTGAGTATAAATGAGGAGAGGCTTATCGGTCTGTCATCCTTGGGGCTCACATAGGAATATAGCCCGTGCTTAAGCAAGCTGTGTATATTCTGTATAATGATTCCCGCTTGTAGCACAGCTGGAAATATTCCATCTAGCCACGGTGCTTTAATCCCCGTCAAGAAATCTATGGCCCATTGGGTTCTTCTAGAGGATATTAGACCTTTGTGAGGTGCTCTTCTCCAGTAGCTAGGTCCTGGTGCTTTTTGGCATCGGACACCTCAGTGCATCCTGGAAAATGTGCTTGCACTAGTGCTGTTAGGGACTCTTTGCTCTCCATTCTGATACCATTGTACCCTGCCTCCTTACGAGGGTCAGATCTAGCACATTCGAGAAAGTGGGACCTATGAAGGTATGAACGTAGATAAGTTGATAGGAAGTATAAAGCCTAAGAGTGACTCACCTCTGTCGTTTATGTCGGGGCTTCTCCACACGCAGTGGTGTGTGTTGGCGTCTGCACCGACAATTAGTTGCTGGTCGTTGCTGGGCTGGCTTCTATCAGGCTCCTGAGTTCCTACGGTGGGGTCGTCCTATCGTGGGCCATGTAGATTTTGATTTACAAAATGTAGAATTTTTTTTTCTAAAAATTTCCCGACCGTTCCTATGGCAGCTATATGATAAGTAGTTTGATTTTTATAAAATTAAATCCAAAAATCTGAAACCATATATAAAGCTTATAACCGAGAGTTGATCAAGATATGTTAAAGACAGTGAAGTTATAATTTTTTTTCTACGGATCGTTTGTATGGCATCATATAGCTGCTAGCTATAGTCGTCCGATCTAGCCCGTTTTGACTTATGTACGAGTGAGAGTATATAAAAGACTATCTGCAAAGTTTCATTCAGAAAGCTTCAAAACTGAGGGACTAGTATGCGTAGAAACGGACGGACAGACGGGCATGGCTAGATCGACTCGCCTGTTGGTGCTGATCAAGAATATAAATACTTCATACCCTGCAAGGGCATAAAAATGGTCTAAGAACAAATCACAAATCACATTCTTTAAACTAGGATAAAAGCATAGTTTATGCGGCTTAGACGTAACCTATCACCTTAAAACCTAATATTTTTCACTTAAGATAATGCATTAGTCCGCAATTTTCTAGGTGTATTACGTGCAATGGCGCTGAACGATTCAGGATAGAAAACTGTCTTGAGCGGGGATGGCTTTTCGTAAGAAGTCCAGTTCAGCAAGGTGGCAAGCGAGAGATTCACGTACCTGAATCGATCACTGTTCCGTTCAAAATAAAAATCTTTCGGGACTTTTTTCAATATGACATGCGTACACTCATAAAAATGTTTACCTAAAATCGCCATAAAAATGCCGCTTTTCGCCCGTAGATTAAGAAGTCGCCATAAAAACGGATCCAAAGGCGAGTCGCCCTAAATTTAAGACAAATTTCCCGTAAATGTAGGAAAGAATCTTTCTCAAATCTAAGGCAATTTTTCTTAAATCTAGAAAAATGTTCTTGTTTTTAGGCCGATTTGCTAATTATCGATGTTACTATTGATTGTTTCGATGTTTTTTAAAACGGCGATACATCAATACATCGACGTTTTTCCATTTCTATTAGAGGGTAAACAGTTGTGTATATTTTTAATATTTATTTATGAAAAACTATATTTTTTTGTATATGTAATTGGCGCAGATGAAGCCATCAAACATTAAGAGAAGGAGGTTTTTTTTTAATTTAAGGGTAATTTTTTTATTAATTAAGACAAAAAAAATAGTTACTTTTAGAGAGAGCAACAATGAAGAGTGAAAACTTGCTACTTATGTAGTAGCACATACATATCTTAGACTTGGCCGGCAACCGTCACTTCATGCTGGAGATGTAAGGACCAGTTGGGAACTATAAGCGCAAGTGTGCGACATTTTTCGGCATGAATTTTCCCCATGGTTTCACGAAAAACCGCCCGTAGATTTAGAAAGAAATTAAACGAATCAAATAAGAAAACCGTGCCCAAAATTTAAGGAAAAAAGAAAAAATAACCATAAAAAAAAGTTGTTTAAGGTGGCTTTCATTAATGGTACCTTGCCTTCAATTCAAGGACGTCCTTTCTTAATACTAGAAAAATTTTCTTAGATCCAGGGCGATTATTTTTTACGGCGATTTTTCTTAAGTCTAGAAAAATATTTTTATGAGTGTACACCTGGCCCTCGCTTACGTTCCTAGAAAACCTCGTGTTAAGCGAAGTCGTGTTAAGCGAAACATGGATTTAGTACAAAATAAGGGGTTACATTCTAAAAATTCAAAATTGGTAGCAAACAAATTTTGTATTGTTCAATTTTGGTATGTTTTTATTAAAGTTTCATACATTTGTTCAAATTCCAAGCTTTGGAATTTACTTTCCAGTAAACGGGTAATTTGCTCTTGTCTATCCCTTTAAACGCACGGGGACTGAAAGACTTGTAAACAAGCATAGGCTTTACTTGAAAGTCGCCTGATGCATTACTACACAGCAAAAGTGTAAAACGAACTTTTTGTTCCTTAAAGCCGGGACCAATTTTTTTGTTCTTTGATAAGAAAGTTCGATTTGGCATTTTTTCCAGAAAATTCCAGTTTCATCCGCATTGAAAACTTGATCGGGCAGGAATTCCTCTTCTTTAATGAACCCCTGAATTTCTTCTGGGTATGTGGTAGCACCACCATCATCGGCCGATGCTGCTTCGCCCTTAAATTTGAGGCTATGAGTGGAGAACCTTTTTTTAAATTTCTCGAACCATCCATTACTAGCAACGAAATCTATGCTGGAAGAGGGTTCTCCTTGCTCGAGGGGTCCATAAATCCTGAGTGCCTTTTCCTGAATGATATGCTGGCTTAAAGCGGCATTTTTTTTGTAGCAATCGTCAATCCAAATGCTAAGTGCTCTTTCCATTTTCTTCAAAATTGGTGAACGTGCTCTATTGGTAAATTTTGTAGATATAGATGATCCAATGCTTCCTGCACGTCGTATTTCAGTTTCATTTTTTTTGATAGTGCGAACGGTTGCCTCATTAAAATCAAGACTTCTTGCAATTTCCGTGGCAGTTTGACCATTGTCTAAGCGGTTTAGAATTTCTATTTTCGTTTCTATATGACTTTTCGTTTTAAAGGAGCTCTGTTTTTTTTTTCTGCCATTGTACAAGCTGAAATTTATTTATTTTAATTATGTATTCACTATTTGATTTAATCAAGCTGTACCATCTTTTTAGTTACCACAAAATCGATGACTTTTTATTTACGCGTCTGCTTTTTGCACCTACTAAAACACGCTTACATCTAACAAATCAAATGTGGTGTTCCCCTTTTTCGACAAGCACCCCATGCGTATGACACAAGCAAAAAGGCACTAACGCGTAAATCGACAGCAAAAAAAAAATTTATCGATATTTTGCAATCGTTTAAGAACGAGGGCCAGGTGTAGTTATCAATTTTGCGCATTAATATTATGCCTGCTTTTTAAACTATATGCAATTCTGAGCGGGACAGACGCTGGCAACCCTTTAGGTTATTTCTTTTTTTTCTCGGTTGATATTTGGCTTTGCAGTCACGAGGCGATCGTGACGCATGGCTCACGGGCTAGAGCGCCCGACGAAGAAGCAGGCGGGCGGGCGAAGGTTCAAATCCCGCTTCAAATATCGTATTATCTTTTTTCAATTATACAGCATTATAAAAAATTGTTATTTTTATATTATTCGATCAAAGATCAAGTGATACCCCAGGGGAACTTCCCTATAAGTGTGCTATAAATGAAACATTTTATGTTAAAAAAATTTTTTTTTAAACCAATAAATAGAATTATTTTTTAAATTTTTTTCAGCCAAAAGATCATATTTATGATTATTTTTTATGCATCATATTAAATTTTTTTTTTACATCCCACTAGAGGGAAAACATTCCCTAGATCTCTTCTGATTGCCGTTTCACGAATTGTCACCTTACTAGACTGGGCTTCATACGAAATCGAAATGTGGAGAAAAAATATATTTTACTTTACATGTAAAAATACAAAAAAATGTAACAAAAATGTAAAACTGTACAAATTGTGTGAATATGAAAGTTCATATTATATTATATTGGGAAAGATTATAATTCATACAATTGGAATCTGCAAGGGTATACCCACTTCGGCGTGCCGAAGTTAGCTTCTTTTCTTGTTTTCTGATGTTTTTCATCAAAATAATTAAAAATCGCGCTTGCGCGAGTGTGCATGTAAATATTTTGAAATTCGTTTTAGAATATGCTGTCTTTAAAATTTAATCAATTGGTACATATCTCAAAGTTACTATGTTGGAAAAAAAAAAAATCATTTCAGAGAACTTTTAAGTTTTTTTGTCGCGGTTGACTTTTCTGTACAAATGACGGCTTACTTCTGTGTTAACCCCACTCAGTCAGCGTGCGCCACTTAATCTCATGACTTGTCCCGAAAACTTGAACTTACGATGCCCGAAAACTGCATTTCCATTTAAACCTTTTAGAGTATACTTTCATTTTTTTAATCTCCGCCCGTTTCAGTCAGTTCTTGTTTCTTTTTGTTCTTGTTCCTTTCCCATCCTCCGCCTTTGCTTTCAATTTGACTCTGTGTCAGCGATTTTAATTGAATTGCTGCGATTTCCCTCGTTTCGGCGGCGTTGTTGTTAACATTTTGGCTGTCTCTTAAATTGTTTTCTTCTCTTTTATTTGTATTTTTCACCCCTTTTCCATATGTTTTTCTCTTTCACAGTTTTCGCCAAAATCATGGGCAGCAATAATCCCAGCGAAGCGGATCGATACGACTATTATGATTGTGAGTAATATGCAAACTCATTTCCATCCCAAATTTTCTTTGCTTATTTCCTCGCCCAGAGTATTAAGTGTACAACTTTTTGTTAGCACAGTCTTTGTTTCGATTTAAAAGGATGAAATGAAAACTTGCAAGAAATATGTTAAGGCATCAAGTGCGCAATTGATGTGCGCTAAATGCTTCTTTATAAGCGCACATTTTAGGCTTTTAAAACAAAAATTTGAGAATCCAATAAGTTACGAACGCACTAGCAAATTTATTAATATTAATAACGATTTAATGATTGGCATTAATCTTTATTGGTCAGTTTAATTATACTTCAATTGTCTTAAATACTTTAATGAAGAAACCGGTTTCCTAATTCATCGTAATTCCCACTGTCATTTGCCCGACGGATTATGATCCGTAAAACGAGAAGTTTATTATAATAAAATACAATGCAGTTATGTAAATTGCCAATGTTAATTGTAATTCATAATTTGTGATTATTACGTAACTGATTGCTTAAGGTAACATAATAGACTTATAAGTTATTAGTTAGCGGTTAGTTAAAAACATGTATTTACTGTGAACGGGATAACCGAACAGCAGGATCAAGAGCAAAAAATATTATTATTAAAAAGAAAACAAGAAAAGGAAGCTAACTTCGGCTCGCCGAAGTTTGTATTGCAAGTGCAGATTGCAATTAAATCAAATATAATCTGTCCCTGTCTAATGTACTATGAATTTGTATCATATTCATATTATTCTTACAGTTTTACATTTTTTTACATGTAATTTATGAAAATAAAAATGAAATTTTGAAATAATTATAAAATGCTTGTATCTTAAAATATAAGAAAATATGTTTGCTTTTCCGACTCCATAAAGTATACATATTCTAGATAAGCGTCAAACAGCCGATTCGATTTAGCCATGTCCGTCTGTCCGTCTGTTTCTACGCAAACTAGTCTCGTTTGAAAGCTGTCTGAATGAAACTTTGCGTTTTGTCTTCTATATACTCTTACTCGTATATATGTCGGAAAGGGCCAGATCGGTCAACTATATCATATAGCTGCCATAGAAAAGATCCGTAAATTTGTAGAAAAAATAATAACTTCACTCTTATTTAACATATCTGTATTTACTGTCGGAAGTAAGTCTTTTATTTTTTTTTTTTCATAATCTCGGATTTCATTTTATAACAAGAAAGGAAGCTGACTTCGGCATGCCGAAGTTTGTATACCCTTGCAGATTCCAATTGTATCAATTATAATCTATCCCAATATAATACAAAATGAACTACTTCTTACACATACAATTTGTAAGAAGAAGAAGAATTACATTCTTTTACATTTTATCACATTTTTACATGTAAAGTAAAATGTAATTTTTATCCACGTTTACCGATCGTTTGTATGACAGCTATATGATATAGTAGTCCGATTCTTATGAAGTTTACAACCAAATTCTGCAAAAATATGAAATTATGTTTAAACAAAGTTATAATTTTTTTTTCTGAAAATTCCACTGAATTCCGATTTCTATAAAATTAAATCCAAAAATCTGAAACAATATAGAAAGCTCATAACCGAGAGTTGATCAAGATATGTTAAAAAATAGTGAAGTTATAATTTTTTTTCAACAAATTTACGGATCGGTTGTATGGCAGCTATATGATATAGTTGACCGATCCGGCTCGTTCCGACTTATGTATGAGTGAGAGTATATAGAAGACTATCTGCAAAGTTTTAATCAGATAGCTTTAAAACTGAGGGACTAGTTTGCGTACAAACGGACAGACGGACATGGCTAGATGGCTATTGATGCTGATCAAGAATATATATACTTTATAGGGTAGGAGATGACTCCTTCACTGCGTTGCAAACTTCTGACTGAAATTATAATACCCTGCAAGGGTATAAAAACCGGACTACTATATCATATATGTAGCTGCCATAGGAACGATCGTTAAATTGGGAGTAAAATTTAAAACTCTAAATGTAAAAAAAAAAATGTAAAACTGTGAATATAAAGTAATATATATTGTATAAAATTTAGATAAATTATTAAAGACTTTTGCAGATTGATACAATAATAAAAATCTTGTAAATATTATGGCAAATCCAGTTGTTCTAGCTTGTTATGGTACTCGTAAGCCTTGAATTCTCTTGTACCCTAGGTCTAGTCAAGTGGGTAGTGATCGTTCCCTTGGAACTAGTTTCACCACCGCCTACGAACTAGGGAGCAGTACTTTACGGAAGTTGCTGTTTAAAAGAGATCTAAGTCTGAGCTTGAACTTTTTGGTCGCTAAAAACAGCAGGTGCTGGAGTCATTGCCATTCAGTTAAGGGAGGTCCTACTGTTCAAGTAATATGTTAACGTTCTTTACGGAGACGGACATTGAGAGGGAAAGGGCATAGCGGAAGGGCATTAATCCATCAAAATATTTACTTCTCTTCGATTCTTTTCGCATCATCTCTCTTGTTGTGAGTTATCCTGGACTCGTTGCCTTCTTGTTGCCTAAATTTCCATCGACTCTCTCTTTTGCGTGATTCCCAGTCACCCATCTCCAACAGCTGCCTTGTGTGTGTGCGTGGAGTGTCTGTGGGCGGCACTTCAAAATGCGGCAAGTAAAAGCTGTAGCAGAAAATCAATAAGACACCAGAGATGCCCAGGGCGGGGAGGTTGTCAAACACCAGGGAATCAAGTGCACACCAAACATAAACTTGGATCTAATCTGGCGGAATGCACATGAAAATGATGCGAATCAAATATTACTCAAATCGTATTGCGCAGCCGTCAATAGCGTTCCCAAGGAATGCATTAACGGACAGAAAGTAAAATCTCAAAATCTAAAACATTTAAATGCCAGTATTTATTGTTTTTTTTTTTTTTTTTTAAATGCAGACGCTCCCTCAATATGTTTCTGTGTAGAATTTTGGGAAAGACAGAGGAGTACGGAGCGGAGCTACTGGGAGGACGAATACCATTGGTTTCACTGGCGGTGGCTTCCCACAGCATAAGTAGTATTTATGTTGGTATCTAAATATCTACACTCATCTGTCAAATATCACGTTTCCTGTTTACACTTCTGCCGCCTTCAATATGCCCTGGGACTCCGCCATTCCCCCTTCCAGCTCCCACCTTGTGCCGCAGCCTTTGTTTTTGCTCTAGCTCTTGTTTCTGCTCAGTGTTTGTATTTGGCATGTTGAGAGTTGAGTGGTGAGTGGCATTTTCCTATCTTACTCTCACTTTTCTTGTCGATGTTTTCCCAGCCTTTGTTGCTGCCAAAAGCAAACAGCAGCTGAGCAGCAACAATAACAAAATACAAGTTGACGAAACCGCAAAAACAACAACAGAGGCGCACAAACTAAAAAGTTAGAGAAATACATTTTTGTGTTCTTTATTTTTAGTTTCATTTATGCATGTATAAATATATATTTTTTCTACTTCACCATCCAATGCGAATACCTTTAAAAAATCACAAATCGCTTAGCTGCAACGAAACTTTTGAAATATCATGATAGCCGCCTGATATTTTTATTTGTGAAGTTGTCGGAGACGTCTTCCCATACTGCATATTAATTATTATTCGAAATATAGAGCGGTTTCATCAAATCCTAATACTTTATTATTCGTTTTTTACAGAATTCAGAATTCCTAGGTGCTTCCTTAGTAACTTCAATGGCTCTTTATGCCTAATCAATCCAAAATATGAGTGACAAAACTTACAAATACTCGATTCTCAAATCGTCGGCTAAGCCACTCCTGTTCCTCCCCTCTCCCCTGCCGTACTCCAGAAAATGACTAGCCGCCTAATTGATTCGTGTGCGAAGGGGGAGAGGCAGGGGGACAGTTGATTGGTTTATAATTCCCAGCTGGTCTCCGAGTCGCTGACTGCAATTGATTCGACTCGGCCCCCTTGGTGCTATCAACGGTCGAGCTCATTTCCATGCGAATTTGCCAAATGTCATTTGGATATTTTGACAGTTGAAGGCATCTCGAGCGAGCAAGCGAAAACAATCCTGGCCAAGGAGCCATATGTTTGCCCAGAGAGGGTGGAGGTTGGCACAGGTCTCGGGATTGAAATTGGGACTGGGTGTTTTTCTCTCATTTTTATTCTTCTATTTGGACCCTCTTTAAGTGCCAAGACAATTTCAGAAAGCCCGAGCCCCGAATTCCCGATTTCATCTTAGGAAAAATGTTCTGGATATTTTATTTGTAGACAACTAACAAAAGCAAGAAAGGAATCTATCTTCGGAGCGCCGAAGTTCGTGTACCCTTGCAGAGTGCATTGGATCATTAATAACACAGGTCTACAAATACTTACATATACGCTGGTGGTAATTTCTAATATAATTTGGCCATCACGCCAGGATTTTGAGATATTTGAGGTTATGTACCCGAAAAACTGCGTTTTTCTCGACCTTTTGAGGTTATGTACAGGACAGGAAAGTGTTTTTGGTATATTTAAGCATTTTTGTCATTTAGTACAACGTTCTTTCAAGCTGTTTCAAGTTATGAATGCAAGGCTTCATACAAATGCTAATGACATCGAAGGGATAGATTGCATGAAGACGTGCTTTCGTAAATTCTAAAAGCTAAACCTTCGCGAAAATTGATCACTTGAGGACTTAAATTAAAGGCAAAGAGTTGGACAAAAGGATTCAAGTGAGGAGGCAGACCAAAAAAATCTGTTGCGCCCTGTACTTAACCTTAAAAGATCGACAAACAAATGTCTGGCTTGATGGGCAAATTCTGACGGATACGGATTCTAAGTCCCAAATGCAAAGTACTAGTAGGAGGCGAGTGGACTAGTTTGCGTAGAAACGGACAGACGGGCATGGTTAGATCGAGTCGGCTGTTGATTCTGATCAAGAATATATGTACTTCATAGGGTCGGAAGCGCCTGATTCACTGCTTTGCAAACTTCTGACTAAAACTATAATACCCTGCACGAGTATAATAAATTGGTTATCATCATATGGGCAATTCCACAGAAAGGTCAACCGCGGCCAAAAAACTAAAACCTCTCTAAAATTGTTTTTTTCAATATAGTAACATTGGGAAATGGTCCAATTGATCCAATTTGAAAGGCTTTAGCATATTCTAAAGCAAATTTCGAAATATTCAAAAGCATATTCGCGAAAACACGATTTTTCATTATTTCGATGAAAAACATCATAAAAAAGGGCCTGTTTTCTATTGATAAAAACATCAAAACCGAGGTATTATGCTTTGACTTTTGTTTTCTAACATCACTAAAAGAATGCAAAGAGTCGAAATATAACGGATACATGCTCTTCTAATTTACTTAAATACTAAAAAACAATATGCGAAGTATGTTTATAAAAAAAATGTCCTGTGCCGATGCCCCGTGCGAATCAACGTAAAATTGAATTTAAAAAAAATTTCACGTCATTTTTAAAAAAACTTATAGGCATTCCTAAGAGGCATCTGTGCACAAAAGTTTAAACTTAGTTGCATTAAAATATTGTATCAGGATTCTTTGAAATTGTCGTTTGAATTGGTCGACCTCAAAAGTCACTTCCGTTTTTTGTCTCGTGCGAATCACTTGAATTTTGCACATAAACATAAAACATAAAAAATGACTCAAAATCAATCTTTGCACCAATTAAAGATCTAATAAAGTGCTATATGTTAAGACTTTCATCCGGGGAAAAAATCGTTTCTGTCTTAATGTTTTTTTTACGTTGAATGCGTACGAATGTCCCGTGCGCGACTGTGGAAATGCCCATATAGTGCTTATAAATATATTGATTCTTATACACTGATAAAGAAATAAAATCTTCTTCAAGATTTTGTGCATTCTTAAGTTAAAATCTTAATATAAACCCAAAAATCTTAAAATAAGACTGGAAATTCTGAAATCACGAGATTTGAAACCAGAACAACTTAAAAACAGAAAAGGAATATAAAAGTGATTAAAAAAGAAAAGGATTAAAAAGGTGATAGTAATACAAAAAAAAATTAGTTGGAAAAAAAGTTGAAGCTTTGAATCTCTCGTCGATGGGCAGCATACAGCTCGAAATTCGCAAAAGAAAAACAATTTTTATTTTTATTATACCTTATCTTCTATATGAAACTTAAAAACCAAAAAAAAAAAATGGTGACAATTTTTTTTTTTAATTTTTGAACGAAAAATGTTTTTAGCAAAGTGAGTTTTCACTTACTCACTCTTAGAGTTCTAATTCGAATATAACATTTTGACAGCAAATTCCTTAAATAATAAACTAATTTTTAAATCTAATTCAATGTTCGACTTACATATTTGTATCTCCCTTTAAGGCCCAAACTTGCATGACACCAAAATTCCAAACGGGGTCTAACGGCTGCTCTTTGAAACGGGTGCAAAACGACTCAAACAGTTTTTAAAAAGTCTGTGACTTTCCCGAACTCAAACTTATTTATCATTTTGCCTTTAGTTAGCGCGGTCATATTTTTTTATTTGCAACAGCTGCTGCGACCTGAGAGCTGCCAGCTCAAATAATTTATTTTTGGCACCCTGACGATGGGATAATGAGTGCTCCGGCGACTGCCACAACTCCGTGGAACTCAATCCAATGGCGGGCCCAATCCGTTGTGATTTCCCAGCTCGCTGCGCGCCTGAGTTGCCAAGCAACAGGTAGGCCCACAGTTCGGCCAGGGAAAGCGAGAAATTCTCTCTCTATCACCTCTCCTCTCAGCTTGGCGACCAAATGGAAAATCGGCCCAGATGCTGGCGGAGGAAACAGAGGTGGAGAAGGGGAGAATGGGAGAAGGGGAGAAGGGGAGAAGGAGGGAGCGAGGCGAGCGAGCAGCCGAGCCTTAGATTCGTTTTCTTTCGTCCGCTGCGTCACTAGGGAAATTCCGTGCGCCATGAGAATTTCCCAGCACGCCGCGGCACATCTCGCATGCGATAAATCGGTGCACAAGCGGGAAACCAAAAACCGAAACACTCGCGTCCGCCCAGCCACCCGAGCGCCCTCCTGTCGTCTCACTTCGTTTCGCTGTCGGGCCCGGACCCTGTTCATCGCCGACTCGCTCTTTCGCCGTTTCGCCGATTCTGATTTCAGTTCTCGTTTAGCTTTGCCGACGGCACGACGTGCTCCTAAACTTGCAAAAAGCCTGGGAAAACAGGGACACCGATTGGGGAAATTTCTCGTCATATGGCTCGGTCCGACAGCCATAACCAAGAGCACTTTCAAAATTCGAAAAAAGATTAAAATCACGTTATAAAAAAAAACATTGGGTGTTAAAATAGTTATTAACTGTTCAACAACGCAACATATAATTAACCAAAAAAAGTTTAAAAGCTTACAAAATCTGTGATGTGAGTTAAATTGGGAATTTAATTTTGTTTTTTTTTTTTATCGTGATTGGAAATGTTTGCAACAACAAAGGTGATTAATTATTTTAATTTTTGAAGTGCCAGAAGGACGTACACAATCTAAAAACTAAAAGTGTGCTACAACAATAGCTTGAAATAGCGCAAATAAATCAAAAAAGTCCTAAACAAAAATTGATTGAGAGTCGCATTAAAGAGCTGTTAAAAATATACATAAATATCCCCTTAAAAATGTATATAAAACCTGTGAACATTCTCCAAGCATTTTTGAATGTCTAGATAATTTATTGTATGATTTACTTTCGACGACATAGACACATATCGAACAAAATATTTTGATGTTCTTTAAAATAGCTGACGCCGATGCTGCATTTTTTAAATTGTGCCAACTTCTATTCAAGGACTTGCAGACTCGATTTCGAGTTCCTCAAGAGTGATAGTAATGTGATAGTTGGTGTGGCAACCATAAATCGATTTTGATTTACAAGTGAGATGAGTTCAAGAATCCTTGTCATTTGACTCAATGCTTAGCTTAATTCTGTGAAAAAAAGGCTTTGCTAGTTTCGATAAAAGCTAAACAAAAATAAAAGTTTTTGACTCTATCGACATCTCATTTATTTCTCAAGTGAAAATGCCCAGAAAATGAGCCCTAAACCCTTTGACTTGGAAATCAATTTGATGGCAAATTAAATAGTGTAAGCCTGTTCAGCAGCCAAATCGGCTTAACACCTGGCCGCAATCGGACAGCCCTGGCGGCTCGGAGAATGCTCCATGGCTCAATCCGCTTGTTGTTTGCCCCACAAATGAAACCATTCGGGCTTAAAGTGTCCATTCCCAAAATGTTTGAGTCGCACCCCGACCTGCCTGGCCTCTTCCTCGTTTTAGGCAATGATTATGCCCTGAATTCCCGTCGCTGCTGCATGTGTGCTCCCGGGAGATACACTTTGTTCGACAAACAAAAAACGAAGCTGGTACCTGTGCCCGGTGCCTGTGCCTCTGCCTGGGCGAATTGTTGTTGCTAAATTAATTGCAAATGCTTGCTGGGCATCAGCCCCATTAGCTTGGTCAAGGGATTGGACGCCGGACATACCCAACAACCGAGCAGAGTTAGATATGGGCCAAAAACTTAACAGTTCTCTAAAATGATTTGTTTTTCAACATGGTTATGTAAAGAAGTATTCTAATTGATCAAATTTGAAATGCATACGACACAGATGTTAACGCATGACATTTTAAAATTTGTTTCATTAAAATAATCTTTGATTTTCGCTGAAATCGGTGTCTAAACAACTCGGCGCGAAACTGACGTCGGTTTTTGCGTGCGAATTCTTAAATTTTCCGTTTAATTATTTAATTTAATGCTCAACATTAACGCTTCCACCAATTGTAGTGATTTGAGCCCTTGATTTTAAAAGTGGTATAGGTAAAAAATTGTAAACATTGAGTTTATTAGCTATTTCATATTAAATCCCAAGAAAATAACATAATCTAAAGAGATAACGAGGATTCCATGAAATTAAGCTCAATAATATGTGTTTATGTTTTGGTTGATAAACAATAAATAGTTACTCTTTATTTTGATAGAAGTATAAGCCTGTTCAGTAAGTTTTGCAAAAAAAAAATATTTAGTTTGTCAAGTCTGCAAACTATTGCGATTTTGGTTTCATAGAAACTAAAATATATCCCTACCTTAGCATTAGTATAATATAATGGATTTCTGTAAAAAGAGAACCCCATTTTTGTTGTATAAAAGGCTCCGTCTAAATTTGCACAAACAACTAAAAAACTTTACAAATTATATAAAGATAAACGCCAATGGATAAACTGTCTTGTCCAAAAATACAATGGATCAGATTTCTAAAAAGAAAACAATACATTTAAAATGTGCTTTAAAAGTTTCTAGGATGACGATTCTGAATTCAACAACAGCTTAAAAACGTAAAGATATTGTAGTTTTACCACCATATATCCCACAAATTTGTCACAAACACTTTATTTCCCTAAAAACCAATAAATTATTTACTTGGTTACAATTAAATGAGTTTTAATAAAATGCTATTAAATGATAAAAATACTTTTTATACCCTTGCAGGGTATTATAATTTTAGTCAGAAGTTTGCAACGCAATGAAGGAATCATCTCCGACCCTATAAAGTATATATATTCATGATCATCTGTCTGTCTGTCCGTTTCTAAGCAAACTAGGCCCTTAGTTTTAAAGCTATCTGAATGAAACTTTGCAGAGAGTCTTCTATATACTCTCACTCGTACATAAGTCGGAACGAGCTGGATCGGACGACTATATCATATAGCTGACATGGAAACGATCCGTAAATTTGTAGCAAACAAATTATAACATCACTGTTATTTAATAATCTGGATTTTTTCAGAATTTCGGATTTAATTTTCTAAAAATCGGTTTACTATATTATATAGCTTCACATGTAAAAAATGTAAATGTAAAATTTAAGCTGTAAAAATAATATGAATATAAAGTAATTTATATTATATACGATATAAATAGATTATTAATGATTCTATCTGAAATGGTATATAAACTTCAGCGTGCCAAAGTGAGCTTTCTTTCTTATTTTCATTGATTTGAGAATTATCAATTTTCCTACAAGAACCAAAAGTACCAGAGATAAAACGGATACTGAATAATATATATCCCATCCATCAACGTAATAGGTTTTTGTTTCAATTCTGAAAACAAGTTACGAGTCTTACGTTTATTATTACAAATGTATATCAACTTTTGTTTGTCCAAGAATAAAAAAAACGAAAAATAAAGCCATTTCTTGTTTTTATGTATATATCCCTAATATCGTAGTCTGGTTTCTACTTACTATGATTTTTATTTTTGTTCTGTTTTTATACCCTTGCAGGGTATTATAATTTCAGTCAGAAGTTTGCAACGCAGTGAAGGAGACATTTCCGACCCTATAAAGTATATATATTCTTGATCAGCATCAACAGCCGAGTCGATCTAGCCATGTCCGTCTGTCCGTCTGTCCGTCTGTCCGTCTGTCCGTCTGTCCGTCCGTCTGTCCGTCTGTCCGATTATACGCGAACTAGTCCCTCAGTTTTAAAGCTATCCGAATGAAACTTCGCAGATAGTCTTCTATATACTCTCACTCGTACATAAGTCGGAACGAGCCGGATCGGTCAACTATATCATATAGCTGCCATACAACCGATCCGTAAATTTGTTGAAAAAAAAGTATAACTTCACTGTTTTTTAACATATCTTGATTAACTCTCGGTTATCAGCTTTTACTATTATTTCAGATT
The DNA here is from genome assembly GCA_008042585.1 of Drosophila punjabiensis. NCBI lineage: Eukaryota > Metazoa > Arthropoda > Insecta > Diptera > Drosophilidae > Drosophila > Drosophila punjabiensis. The sequence goes on from VNJR01003693.1 coordinate 39,057, forward strand.
TTCAGATTAAATTTTATAAAAATCGGACTACTATATCATATAGCTGCCATAGAAACGGTCGGGAAATTTTTAGAAAAAAAATTATAACTTTGTCAGTTTTCAACATAATTTATTCTACTTTGGGATACAAGTTTTCCATATTATTTCCAAATTTAGTTGTAAATTTCATTAAAATCGGACGACTATATCATATAGCTGCCATACAAACGATCGGTAAACGTGGATTAAAATTACATTTTAGTTTACATGTAAAAATGTTGAAATAATGTAACAAAAATGTAAAACAGTGAAAATAAAATGAATATGAAAGTAATTCATTTTATATTAAATTGGGATAGATTATAATTGATACAATTGAAATCTGCAAGGGTATACAAACTTCGGCGTGCCGAAGTTAGCTTCCTTTCTTGTTTATGTCTAATCTAATGAAGGAAAAGAAAGATTAAAAGTTTAAAAATATTACTTCGACTGTCTTAGTGATACGGGTGTGACCTTGCATTGAATATGGTTACATTTCAGTTACATTTCCAACTATACAATTATCTTTCAGTGTCTTAACGGAATGTAGAATGTAGAAATAATGAAATCTGTATTGCCACATTAGTATTGGTTATAAATTCTTTAAACATTTGATTCTAGCTAGGAACCCAGACTATTACCTTACCTTGTGTTTCAAACATTAATTGGTAAAGTGTAAAGCAAAAACCGACAGCTTGACATTTGAAACCCCTCACTGGCCATTCTTAAGCAGTTGGACTTTAAAGAGAATGGGTATGAAAAGACGGGGTACTTAAATGGTGCTGCCAATGTCAAATATGGCGAATGTCACTCGCCTGCCACGAAAGTGTGCAACGGAAAAGAGTCCAGGGCACAAAACACTCGCCATCTCCTCCCTCTCCTGCCGCTCCTGCCGCTCCGCCTTCAAAAGCATTTCTAATTGTCTCCGCATGGGTCCCTCCAACTGCCAATCCTTAACCCCAATATGACCCTCGCCCTTCCCGTTCCCTTGTAAAATATTTAAGCCGCTTGGCGTTTTAGTTTCAATTTTTAATTAAACAAGAACAGAAGCCAACTTCGGGAAGCGATAGCTTGGCTACCCTTGCAATTTCGTGTAAGATATTTGAAAATTTACCCGTCTCGAAAACATATCTAGGACTTTAATAAGATATAGTCCTTCGCTTCTTGTATAATTAAATCAGAACGGGCAGAAGCTCACGGCTAGATCGAATCGGCTTTTGATATATTTATTTATATTTATAATTATATTATAAATAGTCGACCCCTACTGTTGCAATGTTTCAAAGTTCGCACTAAGATTATAATACCCTTTGAGGGTATAAAAGCACAAGAATGCCGAAAATGAAAACTAACACAAAAATCAAGCAAAACCAAGATATAACAAAATGTGAGAAGAGCAAAAAAAAGGAAAAAGAAAAATTGAAATCCGTGGAAAACACCGCTTGAAGCACTTAATTGCATTTGGCGTGTGTTTAACTCGCAGCTGCCGTCGCATAATTATAAAAATGTTGCCCATAGGCCGTGTGTGCGCTGGAGCATTTTGAGCGTTGAGCATTTCATTTGACCAGCTGCAGCGCCACAACGCAGAGGGAAGGCTTTTCGGGCATTAGAAATATTACACATTACACATCCGCCGCTTGGGCCGCAGCTGCGGTGCGATAGTGAGCTGGAAATGTTTGTGAAAATTGCAGCATTAAAGCCAATGCCGGGGAACGGTATTGCATTACAAAATCCAGCTTTATTGCCGCCACTTACAGAACAGATTTATGTGACATTTAAGCTAGAAATCTCCAGTGAGGGCTTACAAGATAGTGGGAGACAAAGTGCCGACAAGGCCTAAAATCGTTGGTATTAACAGTAGTCGGAATATTCTATACAAATATTTTATTTAAGCGAGTGTGTGTGAGACGCACAAAAACAGCCACAATAATAGGTACGTTAAGTAAAAAATGTTAAATATCAAGTAAAATATTGAAGATTATAATAAAATATTTGAATAACTCCACAACACTCTGGTATCAGGGTTATGCCAAACAAGAAAGAAAGCTTTTTCGGCACGCCGAAGTTTGTTGCCCTTGCAGTTTGCAATCGGATCATTAATAATCTATTCATATATATAAATAAAAAGGCATTTCTTCTGAACTTTATAACTCGAGAACGAGCTCATCTTACCAAACCAAATCTTCTGGCTTTGTTCGGACTATTTAGTTTATGGGTTTGATGATTTTTTCACAAAGTTGGTTTAGCGGTTCTTTAACTATTAATTTTTTTTGTAATACCTGATTTCAATAAATGGCATTTCATCATGTTGCCCTTTCAATTATTGCATTTGCCATTCATAATTATTGCTTTGTGTTTATAAATTGTGATACACTAAAATGATGGGAGCAATATCGTGGCAAAATGAGATTGCCAACATATATATATATATATATATAGCATATAGGTGCCATAGAAACGATCCATAAATTTGTAGAAATAAAATTATAACTTCATTGTTTTTAAACATGTCTTAATTTACTCTTGGTTTTAAACTTTATACAATATAAAAAAACTTCGGATTTAATTTTATAAAATCAGACGCCTATATCATATAGCCATAGAAATTAAGGGGAAATTATAGAAAAAAAATTATAACTTTGTCAGTTATCAACATATTCCATATTTTTCATCTTCTTTGAGATAGAAACATTTGATGTTATTTCAGAATTTCGTTTTGAATTTCATAAAAATCGGATATTATATTGCTGCCATAGGAACGATCCGTAAATGTGGAGGAAAATTACATTTTACTTAACATGTGAAAATATAGCTTTAAAACGGTTTTTGTTTGTAAAACGGTGGGTCGGACATATGGGCATATGGACAGACGAACGGACGGGCAGTCTTTGTCAGATATGTTTGAATGCTGGTCGTTGATTGCGTTGCAAATATCTGAATAAAATAAAATAAATAATAAAATAAATAGTAAAATAAATAATAAAATAAATAATAAAATAAATAATAAAACAAATATATAAAACGACACTCATTCTTTCGATCTGCAGATTTTTATCGACGGTTACATTTTTCTTTTTAGTCGTATTTAAATATATTACATAAATAAATATAGATGAAATTAATTCCTATAACATCACAGTAAAAAATCTTTATCGGCTTTTAACAAGAAGAGTCCTCTGAATTAATAAGAGATTACTTAAATTTTTAAAAACATTTTTAAAGTAAGACAAAGTTTTTGGCACTGGCAATTTTTAAAGATAATGGCGTGTTTGTTTTTAAACTACAATAATGCATAAACCACAGGAACAAATAAATTTAATTAATTATGAAATGAAAGTTAAATAATTTGCCCATCACGAAAAAGCGATGACTAACGGACGGAGGTGCAGCCACTGAGAAAAAAATCAAATCAACGAAAGAAGTCTATAGTCAAATGCTTAAATATATATAGATCTGGAAACAAAAATATATACATATATGTATGTTCGAGTCAAACGTTTGATTGATTTGTGGCAGCAACGAGCCAACGACTATTAAACAACAACAACAACAACAACAGGAAACCAACAACAAATCAACAACAACAACGACTCCGACGGCGAATGCGGGTGAGTAACCAAATAAATAAATAATTAATGAAGCTGTGCTCCGCACACAAAAAAAAAAAACAAATACGAAAACAAGCAAAAAGAGCCAAAACAACACACAAAAAATAAACTAAATAAATAAATAAGAAAAAACAAAACACTACGTAAAAAAAAGTGGGTGGAAAATTCCAGCAGCGAGTGCATAAAATGCCTCAACAAAAAGAGCATTACAATACACCAACAGCAGCACTAACATTGCATTAATCACCACTAAAAAAATCAACAATCAACAAGAAGTTTTTGTTGTCCTTCGCAGTGATTTATTTATTTATATTTTCCGTTGTTTTGGGTTCTGCTTTAATTTGTTGTATTTATTTGCAACTTTGTGACACCACAAATATTTATAATTGTAGGAAGGGTGAGTGAGTGGCGGTAAATTGAAATCGAAGCTGACTAACAATAAGCAATGCGATTTTAAAAGAAATATAAAATGTATTTAAGTTTCTTGACATCGCTTCATTTTTATGGCAAATTGAGGAATGAGGCTTAAAATTTTACACTACTGCCAAGTCGCCTTTTAATCGAATTGATGAACGAATACAGGCATATCACTCATAATTATTCAATAAATTAACAATCTCCTTAAGAGCTGTCAACATTTTAAATTATTATTGGACCAAAATATACAAATTTGTCGCATTGAAAATATTTTCATACAGAACGTATTATATCTTAAAGTCAGCCGAGAATGCATACAACAAACAGGTGGAGGTTTCTCAGATCCGGTGGATTACATTCAGCATCACTTTAGATACTATATATAAGACGTAGAGGAACCAAGTATGGTAAAAGAATTTTTATCTTCCAGTCAAACTCGCTGCGTATATTTAATCGAGTCCCGAAGCTGAGTCGATGAAAACAATGAAACTTTTCTTTATTACTTTATATAATATATTTATATAATTTGTCTTCAAAAAAAGCAATGAGACCTCAAACTCATTTTTTCGAACAGCTGCCATCAGCAGAGTTTTTTATATTTTGATTTCTACGTTTGGCAAATAACTCTTCAAACATAATTATTTAGGTAAACTTAATTGCGATAATGTGCCCTATAAAAGAAACGAGAAAAAATTCAAAAGGTTTCCATTTTTCCCTTAAGCCCTTAAGGGCTTTTTGATCATGTAATTTTAATGTCGTCAGGGGTTTTTTTTAAATTTGTTGTACATTTAATTATTTACCAATGGCCAAAAGGAGCTAAAAGCTAAAGTGTTCATATATTTCGTTTTCTTTTTGTTGTTTTTTGTGTTCTTAAACCAAAATTTCATATAAAAATCCAAGTTTTCAGAAATAAACGGTTCCATTAATAAAATGTATTCAATTTGTTTGTAAGGCATCATTTTTTCTTCTGTTCCTGTCACGTGCAAACTCCATAATTTTTTTTTTAATTATCTTAAATTGAGCTATGTTATACTTTACTCTGAATGGGTACGAATGTAGCGTCCGACATAATAGAAATGCCCATATGCTATTTGTCTGCCAAATCTGTTTATTAAAATCTATTAGAAAAGACCACTGTCTTTTAAGAAACAAAGTTATATATGAGTTAGCGTGAGGTGGAAGGTTCGAGGCCTGTGCCACTAGTCACTATAATGGGCAGCTATTCACAGCCGTTTTTCCGCTATTTTCCTGTTTTCATTCCCCCAGCATTACCAGCGTAAAATGAGCAAAGGAAAATAATTGAGAATGTTTCCAAGTAGAATCTGTTGACAATCTAACACACACAACATTTGTTTATTTTCCTAAATGCATAAAAAGAGAATTCACAAACGCATTCCTTGGGAAATCGGGGAGACTGGGAAGGGGAAAGGAGAGAGCGACGACAGACGGCAGCAAATTTAATTTCGTAAGTGACTTTTGGCAACACAGGTGAAGGTGTCTATAAATAAAGGCGGCGGCGGCATAAATTTCCCGCGGCTAGACTACAGCAATAGCGCGCGCGGAAAGCCTGGGAAAATCGGGGAGAGGGGCTAAATCGATGAAAAAACGGTAAAGAAATCAAAGTGAAAGAGGCTCTAAAATAATCAAAGAACTCACATCAAATTGAATCCAACAAGAAGACACGCAGCCAGCCCAGGCGATGGAGAACCCACATAAATAACGCACAGCCGTGTTTGTTGCCTTCGAAAACCCCTTTTCCCTGCCCTCGTAAATTCGTGAAAAAAGGGGCGGGTGGAGGCTGACTTGTCATTGTTAACAATGCAATAAATATAAACTACAAACTACACAGTGCAAATACGAAATACAATCAAATATATGATGCTCCAGACCACACAAGAGAAAATAAAAACATTCGTACGTAAATTTTGCAGCGCTTTGCGGCATGTCAGCAACATTTTACCTCTAGTGCCCCGCCCACAAGTGGGCGCCCACATTTTTCTGGAAAAACGCAAGTTTAGATTTTCTGTTTGCGTACCCCTGGATTCCAGATGCGGCGTTTTGCATTTTCCCAGAAGGATTTCTCAAATTTTGGGGATTAATGTCGCCATTTGGTGTGAAAATAAATTTCCAGCTAAGCTAAGCTGAAATTACTTTAGTGGGTTAACTATAGTAAAACCAACAGGCTTTTTTGCGAAACGCGACTTGTCGCATATGCGTACTTTAAATCTATCTATGGACCTTTCTTAACAGGTGTCCAAGCTTATAAAATACTTTACCATGAATATATTTATTATCTAAACTTTTGATATATTAGAATTTTAAGAACCATCAAATCAAATCATCAATATATCAATATATTCCCTGTTTAATATCACGTGACTCCAGATGCGGCGTTTTGCATTTTCCCAGAAGGATTTCTCAAATTTTGGGGATTAATGTCGCCATTTGGTGTGAAAATAAATTTCCAGCTAAGCTAAGCTGAAATTACTTTAGTGGGTTAACTATAGTAAAACCAACAGGCTTTTTTGCGAAACGCGACTTGTCGCATATGCGTACTTTAAATCTATCTATGGACCTTTCTTAACAGGTGTCCAAGCTTATAAAATACTTTACCATGAATATATTTATTATCTAAACTTTTGATATATTAGAATTTTAAGAACCATCAAATCAAATCATCAATATATCAATATATTCCCTGTTTAATATCACGTGACTCCAGATGCGGCGTTTTGCATTTTCCCAGAAGGATTTCTCAAATTTTGGGGATTAATGTCGCCATTTGGTGTGAAAATAAATTTCCAGCTAAGCTAAGCTGAAATTACTTTAGTGGGTTAACTATAGTAAAACCAACAGGCTTTTTTGCGAAACGCGACTTGTCGCATATGCGTACTTTAAATCTATCTATGGACCTTTCTTAACAGGTGTCCAAGCTTATAAAATACTTTACCATGAATATATTTATTATCTAAACTTTTGATATATTAGAATTTTAAGAACCATCAAATCAAATCATCNCAACAAGAAGACACGCAGCCAGCCCAGGCGATGGAGAACCCACATAAATAACGCACAGCCGTGTTTGTTGCCTTCGAAAACCCCTTTTCCCTGCCCTCGTAAATTCGTGAAAAAAGGGGCGGGTGGAGGCTGACTTGTCATTGTTAACAATGCAATAAATATAAACTACAAACTACACAGTGCAAATACGAAATACAATCAAATATATGATGCTCCAGACCACACAAGAGAAAATAAAAACATTCGTACGTAAATTTTGCAGCGCTTTGCGGCATGTCAGCAACATTTTACCTCTAGTGCCCCGCCCACAAGTGGGCGCCCACATTTTTCTGGAAAAACGCAAGTTTAGATTTTCTGTTTGCGTACCCCTGGATTCCAGATGCGGCGTTTTGCATTTTCCCAGAAGGATTTCTCAAATTTTGGGGATTAATGTCGCCATTTGGTGTGAAAATAAATTTCCAGCTAAGCTAAGCTGAAATTACTTTAGTGGGTTAACTATAGTAAAACCAACAGGCTTTTTTGCGAAACGCGACTTGTCGCATATGCGTACTTTAAATCTATCTATGGACCTTTCTTAACAGGTGTCCAAGCTTATAAAATACTTTACCATGAATATATTTATTATCTAAACTTTTGATATATTAGAATTTTAAGAACCATCAAATCAAATCATCCATATATCAATATATTCTCTGTTTAATATCACGTGACAGCTATGTCAAAAATACTCACAGTCCAAGGAGGGTTCATCAATAGCAACAATGGGGCAGAATACCGAAGCTGGCGACTTATTTTGCACTCAAGATTTACGCGTTGACTGCATTTAATTGTGTTCTCTGGCTCTTTGGGATTTCCCTTTTCCCTTTTCGGTTTTTTCGTTCTTCGGTTCTCGGTTCCTGTGTCGAGGCGGCTCTGGCAAATCCAAGGACATTCCCGAAACTGCTTTGAAATATGAGCGGCATTTCGTGCGGTTCTCCTCGGGTTTGCGCCCCGTAATTTCCCCGCCACGTTTTTCCTTTAACCAAAGTCGCACGCACTGTTTATCCCTGTGTCTTTCTCCACACGAAGCGCACACACTGAGAAATAAGAGCGCTTTTCCGACGAATATTTAGTGTTTACAAATCAACAACAAATTAAGTTTCTCCCAATGCTTTACACATATTGATAATAAATTTGTTGGCTTAAAAACAAAAAAAGTATTTGATCAATAAAAGCCTTACCATCTTTTTTTCTGTGTGTATTCTGTGGACCAGAAGGCAGACGAAAAAAAATTGACACAAAAATTGATTTTTTTGCCTTTATCATGTTGGTCATGGTGGTGTTGTTGTTGTTTTTCGCACAGCATCCCATTTCACCGCTTCGCACCGCCCTTCACCTTTCCGCCCACAAATGTATGTATGTATGTATGTATAAGCATGCATACATATGTACTTATTTTGTGTGTGTGTGTTTTTATCTTGTTCTTGTTCGTCGCTTTTTATTTGTCTGCCTTTCAATTTTAGTTGTTGCTTTGTTTCCCGAACCGCCCTTTTCACTTTCCTTTACCCACCATCATTTGTTGCCTTGTTGTTCTTACTTTACTTTCCCGCCTTTTGCCATGTTTTCAGTGTGTTTTTGAGGAGGGTGACTGGCAGCAAGGCGACTTCTTCCTTTAAAGAAATACAAATTTGAGAATATAGGCCGAAGTCTGTATACCCTTGAAGTTTGCTGTGTGACCATTCAGAGTCGATCCATTCCGATCAAATGGTTACGTTGCAGCACTATTGTACAAGTGACTCCACTACAGCGACACATACAATATTACAGTTTACCCAAAAAAAAAAAGGGATACTATTTGTGTTATACTAAAAACCCAACGAACAAAAGTATAAATATAAGAGCCTAGAAATGTCAGCAAAAACTTGTTTTACTTATTTGTATTTATAGAGCTAATTTGATTATGTTGGCAAACATAATTACAAATTATGAATGCAACTAAAAACAAGAAAGGAAGCTAACTTCGGCACGCCCAATTGGATTATTACATATATATATACATATTGAATATATATAATATGTAAATAGACCATATAGAAGACTATCTGTTAAGTTTCATTTAGATTAAAAACTGAGGCACTAGTTTGCGCACAAACGGACAGAAGGACATGGCTTGATCGACTGGACTGTTCATAATGATTAAGATTATATATACTTTATAGGGTTGGATATGACTTCTTCGTCGCAAACATGTGACTAAAATTTTAATGCTTGCAAGGGTAAAAAATTAAGCAGCAGGATGACTAGGATGGTCATAGTTTTCCCTTGTGGTACACACTGCGTATGAGTAATAAAGTATATGATAGAGTAATGATTAATGTATCACAAATAAAATACACTTTTCGTTGCAAACACTAATATAATATACAAATAGCGTTGTTTTTTAAATCATTGATTGAGATCAAAATTTGAATTTGTATTAACTTGCACATTTTTAAAAGAACAAGTTGCAACATAAGTTGCTGGCCGATAAACAGCTTTTTAAACAAAATTACCGTTGAGCTCTGGCTCCCGATTTCATCGTTTTTGTTCCCATTTTCGTGATCCTGTTTGCCGCTCCTTTTCATTTTATTCTTGTGTTGGCGTTGCGCCTTAGAGGCTTTGCAGGCGTTCAGTCGTTATTCGTGGTCGTTTTCGTTGTTGTAATGTAGTTTTGCCTTTACGATAAAGACATTCTTCTTTGAAGGCTTTGCGGCTCCTAATCAAAGCAATTTTTCCGGCTGTGGCCTGGGCGGGGTAATGGCAATGTGTGTGTGGCGGCGTATGTCATAAGGCTAACAGAGTTATGCAGCGTAATTGAGAGAGCGCAGCCCCCATTGAAAGTCAATTAGTTGCTGTGGCGTCTGAGACACACAAAGGGCAACAGGACGAGAGGGACGAAGCGAACATAAGCCCATAAACAGATGAGCAACAGACGAAAAGGAAATCATTTTCCCTTAGAGGAAGAAGAGATTGTCATATGTATACATACCCTGAAGTACCATTCATCAGTAATTCATCATCGCATATGGCGGTGTTGTTGATGAAAAGTTGATGAATTTCCATACAAATTTACTGATGAATTTTGTATGGGCATGTCCGCGAAATTCATCAACTTTTCATCAACATTATAGACCAAAAATTCATCAACATTTATGCCAAAAATTCATCAACTATTCATCAACAATTCATCAACAAATTCATCAACTTTTCATCAACAATTCATCAATAGTCCGGTTTCTCTATTGTAGGTTTTGTTTTACACGGTCCCTTGGAATACTGCTGAGAAAGGAAGAGTTCGAGCGTGAGGGACTACCTAAACGCCGCTCTTTGTTGATGAAAGACTGATTAATTTTTACTTTTTTTTCATCATCTTTTCATCAATAAAATTGATCAACTTTTAATCATTCTTTTATAAACAATTTTTGTACAAGAGAAAAATGAGAGCGCGAGAGAGTCGGGTATGACCCGAAGGCGGAAAGAGGGCGTCGGCTCGGTCGAAATCGACTTCGGCTGTTGATGAATCGTTGATGAATTTGACCTATTGATGAGTTTTGGTACTGCAGGGTACATATGTTTGCATACATATGTACATCATAAGCATAGATTCATAGATATTAATACATTAATCTCAGGCGGATTATTCATGGAGAGCTATACTACGAATAGTTCTTGAAAAGAAAATCTAAAGTGAAATTAGTAAGCCACAGAAGGATGGATGAAAAAGAAGCAAAAGAGTAAAAGACTTGAAAATGGATCAAATAACAACAGACAGCCTATCAAATTGCATTACACTGAACTATGGGCAAAAATCAATTTTTGGCCCTCAATTCTAATTTTCAAGACAGAGGCTTGAAACTTTGCACATATGCCTGAAAAAATTTGCCTAAAATGCCTCCTTCACTGCGTTGCAAACTTCTAGCTACAATTATGATACCCTGCAGGGGTATAAAAATACTTTCTATTCTACCTATAACTAATACTACCTAATAATATTTGTTATTAAGTTGCAGATTTCACAATGCGTTAACCCTCGTCAACTTTTTAATACCATTCCACAAAACACACACCTACATATTGTTAGTTGGGACATAAAAGCTCATCAACAACAAAAGCTTATAACTTTTTGACACACCTTGACTGTTTAATTCCATAATAAAGCTTATTTATTTTACTTACAATTTTAAAGTTATTTAGATGCAAAGTTCCCAAAATTTTTAAAGCAATTTTTTTAATATGTGACCAAATGTCAATCTCTCAACTTAAAAAAAGGGTTCAAAAAATACAAAAACTTATATTTGTTATGTTTAAAACTTATATGTATTTGGGGGTTTTGAAAGTTTTGTTATTTAGAAAAAACGGGTTACTAATATAAATCAATAACAAAAATTGTAAAAATACCAAAATTTGCGACTTTTTGCCCATAGTGGACTGGTAAATTCAATGTCCTCACTCCTCGCACAGACACTGAGCAAACTAACACTCACTCGCGAATGCCGACACATCGTCGAGTTCTTTCTCACCCACACAGCGGCATTCTTATGGCTTTCATTGTCATTTTCTGAAAAAAAGGGATGGGTGTATACCGTTACTTTTGACATTCAACAGGCGACTGAGCGGAGCGCATTGCCCTCTCTCTTTACGCCTGCCATAGAACCCCAGATTTTCCTCGTTTCATTTTCGTTCTTCCTTTTTTTTTTGGCAATCAAGCAGGCGTCGCTTGCTCCTTGACATTTCTCCCATTCCCGGGACCCTTCTCCTATTATACCTTCTCCCATCCGCCATTCTCTCAGTCCTTCGTTCTCTCACTCTTCATTTCTTTCCTTCTTTTTTCCCTCTTCTGTCATTCCTTTTCTGTTTTGGTTCGCGTTCAATATGACGACATTTGTTGTTCGTTGTTTGAATGGATGACCCTTTCACATGTGCGCGAGACACTCGAACACACAGGCACGCAAATCGAGAATCGATAAGTTTTTAGACCAACACAATGACCCGCAGATAGTAATCGATAACAACAGTGTGTGCATGGCAAATCAGGGGGAAGTTAATGTCCCTTTACCCCGGTAAAGAGTAATTAAGCCGCCAACATGCTATATCAGTGGGAGTGTGTTAATAACACTACCTTTTGCATTTATCGGTAATGGAAACATCTTATTGGAAGTGGCAGACCATTTAAATTTCCTATTCTTTCTGAATAAAGAGGAACGTATAAACAATTTTCCTGAAGTTAATTTATGCATTTGAAATGACAAATCTGATGCAGTGATAGATAGACTGCATGCAATTGATGTTCATTATTTGCATATCCGTTTATATAGAGAAAGGATATTGTACCCATCACACTTTGCTCATTGTTTTCTAACGTTTTTGTGCATTGAACGCGTGCACTGAATATATTTAAGTAATATACTTGTGTTTAGTTATACACTCATATATTTCAATAATCTTTTTATAAACATTTTCCGCATATATTATAGATTTTAATTTGTTACTGATACACTTTTCACTTTAGGTATGCGACTTCTTTGGGTTATATTATAATTATACATCAATACATTATATAAATACCAGGAATGATGAAAAGCTTTATATACTCTTGCACAAAAAAGATAAGAAGCGATTTCTGAAACTTTTATTTGCTTTTTGATATAGTTTTTCTCGAATTTGGCATGGTATGTGGTGCTACCCATAAAGCATAAGCATAAGGACTTCGGTTTTGATTTCTTTCCATTTTGTCCGGGACTGGGGAGCACAAATTGTTAATAAACCAAAGAAAATATAAACTGATTGCTAGAGCGAAGAGTGCACAGAAAAAATGCATTGGGAAAAGTAAATAAAAAGCAAGAAAGAAAGCTAACTTCGGCACGCCAAAGTTGGTATACCCTTGCAGATTGCAGATGGATCATTAATAATATATCCATATATAATATACTATGAATTATATATATTATTTCATGTTCATATTACAATTTACATTAACGGTTTGACAGTTTCCTCTCCTTTTACCAATCGTTCTTTCGGCAGCTATGTATATGGCATATTCGTCCGATCCGGCTCGATATTTGACTTATATTCTATTATAAATATAAATATATTCATATCCTAAAGAACACTATCTGCAATTTAGATAGCTTTGAACCTGAAGGACAGGTTTACGTTGAAACGGCCAGAAGGACGGACGGACATGGCTAGATCGACCCGGCTATTGATGCTGGTCAAGCAAATATATACTTTATAGGAAATGCGTTGCAAACTTCGAAGTAAAATTATATGTATTACCCTGCATGGGTATAACATAAAATAATAACAATGAGGATGAATGTCTTTACGTATTTTTTCTATAATTCATTTTATTGGTACTTTGTTTAAAACGTTTGAAATTTTAGGAACCTAAGCTTATACATATGTGTGTACGTATACACATTTTCTCTAACGCCACACACACACTCGGAGGGGTGGCTAGCTGTAAGCACATTCGTAGAAAAGTGTCGCACTTGAGTGGGATTATAAATAATAAACTTATGGAAAGGCAACTTGGAGGGCGGCCGAGGGTATAAATAAGGGAAATGAAATGAGAAGAAGCAAAATACAAAGCCAACAAGGCTCTAGTGAAAGTGGCAGTAGGGACGGGAAGCGCCGGAAAAGTAAGACCCATATAAAGGACAACAAAAACACGTCTCTGCGTATGTCCCAAGATATAGCGTTTGACATTGTAATGAATATTTACGCCCACACACTTGCTGCCAGATAAGAGGGCGTGGCAAAGTTGAAACAAGGCCGTACACCGGACAAAAAATAATACAAATATAGAAAATAATAATGCGAATGCGGCTATAGCGACTGTGGGGAACTATTACACACTTTTTCAGTGAAATCAAGTTTAAGTAAAATACAAAAATAATTATTTACTGGTAGTTCTTTGTTGCATATAAGGGTAATCTTTCGAATAATTTAAGTAAATCTGGGAGCCCGATTAAGAATTCAGAATATTTAAAAAAACTAAATCTTCTGATTAGGATATACATATATATTGAAGTAGTTTCCAGGACGGAAGATGTGGGAGTGCAGGTGCGTCGGGCTTTTTTTTCGGTGCGTTGTGGTGAAGAGGTGTTAGGCAGGCGAGGGGCTCCTTCAAACTAGCGGACCCAACAAAGGCTCTTAATATCGTTAAGCGAAACAATGACGCCGAAAAGCAACGAGGACCAGCAACACACACACTCACACACACACACACACACACACACACACACAACACAGAAAAGTCGCATAAAAGTGGAAAAATGAAAACTTAATGAAAAATATAAAGAGGAAGCTGCAGCCACCGAACGAAGAACCCGAGGAGAAGAACAAATCGAGTTTTGTTTACACAAACTGCTGAAAAGTTTTACACAACGATATTTAATATTTATTAGCGAAGTTTATTCCGATGCTAATGAAATATAAATGAAAACACCATAATTATAAATTATAAGTTCGCCAAGTCAACAAAATGCAAAAAGTAAAATAAATTTCTTGGTAATATTGCTGAATCGGAATGTTTTTACACTCATAAAAATATTTTTCTAGATTCTAGCTTATAGTTCCCAACTGGTCCTAACATCCCCAACATGAAGTGACGGTAGCCGGCCAAGTCCTTGATATGTATGTGCTACTACATAAGTAGCAAGTATCTACTCTTGATAGTTACTAAATCTAAAAGCAACTATTTGACGTCTTAATTAATAAAAAAAATACCCTTAAATTTAAAAAAAATCCTATATTTAATTGTTGATGGTTTTCAACTGCGCCATTTACATATACAAAAAATATAGTTTACACAAATAAATATTAAAACAAAAAAAAACCATTTACCCTCCAATAGAGATCGAAAAACGTCGATGTATTGATTAAAAAAACATCGCAACAATCGATAGTAATACCGATAATTAGCAAATCGGACTAAAAACAAGAACATTTTTCTAGATTTAAGAAAATTTGCCCTATATTTGAGAAAGATTCTTTCCTAAATTTACGGGAAATTTTTCTTAAATTTAGGGCGAAAGCAAAGGCGTTTAAATCCGTTTTTATGGCGAATTTCTTAATCTACGGGCGAAAAGCGGTTTTTTTATGGCGATTTTAGGTAAACATTTTTATGAGTGTAGTTGTCTTGGCCTTAGTATGAAATCCTTTTTCGATTAACAAACTTTGAACTCGTTCTAAAATTATAAAATGATCAAATATTTACATCGGTTTAGGTTTTCTTTGCTTGTATCTCTCTTCTATCTTGAATATAGCTCCCAATTTAAGTATTCCTCTTAAGGGGTAAGACCAAAGTAACCTTCTCGTTAAAAAATTGCTTTCAAAAGATGTCTTTAATTACAATACTTACAGTTACTATACTCTATATACTATACTTACCTTCATTCCTCAACATTTTCCCTTGCTTTTCACCCAACTTAATATTTTCTTAAACTCGAGCAAAATTAGGCAAATGGCATTAGCCTTGTCAGGGCCGCAGAGAGAAAATCCGGGCCCGGGGGTAACCATCTTCGGGCCCCTTCCTTCGCTTGTCTGTGATGTAATTTTTTTAAATTTATGTATTTTTATGTACTAATAGTTCATATTTGGATTATTTTGAATATTTTAAAGGATTCATTCCATGCAAACAGTTAAAATCGTCATTAAAATTAAGGTTTTTTTTTGTTTTGTGTGTTCTTACACTCATAAAAATATTTTTCTATACTTAAGAAAAATCGCCATAAAAAATAATTGCCCTAAATCTAAGAAAAATTTTCTAGTATTAAGAAAGGGCTGACTTGAATTGAAGGCAAGGCACCATTAAAACAAGGAAAGCCACCTTAAATAAAATTTTTTATGGTTATTTTTCCATTTTTCCTTCAATATAGGGCAGGGTTTCCTGATTTGCTTCGTTTAATTTCTTCCTAAATCTACGGGCGATTTTTCGTGAAACCATGGCGAAAATTCATGCCGAAAAATGTCGCACACGTGCGCTTATAGTTCCCAACTGGTCCTAACATCCCCAGCATTAAGTGACGGTTGCCGGCCAAGTCTTAGATATGTATGTGCTACTACATAAGTAGCAAGTATACACTTTTCATAGTTACTCACTCTAAAAGTAACTATTTTTTGCCTTAATTAATAAAAAATGACCCTTAAATTAAAAATAAAAATTCTACATAAATAAAAAATGTAATTTTTCATAAATAAACATAAAACAATACACAACAGTTCACCCTTCAATAGAGATGGAAAAACCTCGATATATTGATGTATCGTCGTTTTAAAAAATATCGCAACAATCGATAGTAACATCGATAAATTAGCAAATCGCCCTAAAATAAGAAAAATTTTCTTGATTCAAGAAAAATCGCCCTAGATTTGAGAAAGATTCTTTCCTAAATTTATGGCAAATTTTTCTTATGTTTAGGGCGACTCGCCTTTGAGTCCGTTTTTATGGCGAATTTCTGAATCTACGGGCGAAAAGGGGTTTTTTTATGGCGATTTTAGGTAAAAATTTTTATGAGTGTAGGTCAACCGTAATGTTGCCAAATATAAATATTTTGTCCATTTTGGTTTATTTATGGCTTTAAAGCTACATATATCTAAAAATTTTACAATTTGAGCGAAGGTAATAATTTGGAATTGGCTATTTTGTCATAATTTCATATTTATAAATAGTTTCTGCTAAACACTTTCACTTCTGAAGAAACTACTTCATCAAAAGTTCAAGTGAGCACAAATTTTCCCAAGGTTATTAAGCTTATTATTTGCTTTATTTCAACACTATATAGTATTTGCCTTCGTAGTCATCGTCTATATGTGGACGGCCTTACCCAGTACAGATATCTATGCAAGGTGAATATTACACAATCGATTGGGAAAATTAAATTAGGTTTAAAATTTGAGTAAAAATTAAATAAATATTAAAATGCTTATGTATTAATTGAGTTTTTTTTTGCACAAATGCCTCGGACCGTTCTACAATATCCTTCTCTGTGGGCCTAATAGAAAATGACATGTTATCGTCAATCGAGAGCCAGGGAACGTAATCACATCCTTCCCATGGTCGCGTACAGACGATGACGATGAGAGAGTAACGCAAAGTGGAAATACCAACATGGAGGATGGGTGGGGGAAGAGGAGAGGAGCCAGTGTGGTGGGCGGGAGGACTGGGATGATAGCGTGAATTTGACATTGTAATCTTGTAAATCGTAATTAAAGGTTAAATCTCAATTAAATGTGCGGGGAGGGTGCTTTTGCGATTTTTGTATATGACTGCGGGGCGAATGCCAGCAGATTTGGAATGGGAAAGCGGGAAAAATCTTGGGGCGGTGGGTTAGCTTGGGGGAAGAGCGACTGGGTGCTGCTGATGCCAGTTGGCCGACATTCCGGCTTTGCCATATAAACCAAAACTTATCTGCAGCAATAAATCAGTCTTAATGCGTTTCTTCGTCATTCGCGCCGCCTTTTTGGCCAAGACAAAGGCCCGAAGAAAAGGGCAAAAGGTACTGATAAATTGACGGGGCGGGGAATGAGCCTTAACGGAATTGCTGGCGAAAAAATGTTGCTGCTCCAGTTGGCTTTATGACCTTCAAATCGGATCATAAAATGAAAACGAGTTAAAATGTCCATAACAATGGCGAAGAAGACGGCGTCGGCCATAAAAAATTGGGCCTGAACAGCTGGCAAGGAACTTAAAATTCGACAATCTCTGCCATCGAGAGTCAAACTGAAATGTTGTATTAATTATGGAGCTATTATGTTTAAAATCTTACCAAATTAAATTAATTACATTTCTTTTGGGTAATTTCAATTATTTATCCTGCATTCCGTAAATGCCTGATATACAAAATAATACTTGATCGCTTTATATTTAATTTTTATAATTCCAAGCTAACTTTTCTTAGCAGACTCTTTTCAGAGTAACCTTTAAATTATATCGCCAAAATTCCCATTGCCATTAAATAATTAATGCACACGTTCACACATTCACTTTTTGACAAATTCCGTTTGCCTTTTCCCAATGACTTGGGGAACAAGGAACAAATTGTTATGCACAAGCATTTACTCTTTTTTCGCTCATAATTATTTTCGTGTGTATCATCATTCATTAGAACAAGTTTGTGCGCGCCGAAAACTTTGGCATAAAAAGCAAATGCTGCCCAATTCATTCCTTTTCCGGTCCCTCTCCCTCTGCACAGCGGCCGCTTCCGTTTCGCTCAATCCCAGTTCGTTTCATCTCATTTCGTTCCCCGTTGCTTTAAATTAACGTAAATTTCTCTCCGGTGTGTGTGGTGTTTTGTTTTGGGACTTTGGAGAAACTTTTGAAATTTTTATGACGCAAGTTTACTTTAAAACTTTCTGCAAGCCGACGCCAGTAACAGCGAACAAACAAAAATGAAACAAAACACAACGGAACGGAGAAGAACAAAACTGAACGGAGCAGAGCTGCAAAAATAAGGAATAAATAAGTTTGCAGCTGATTTCCGCGGGCTTTCAGAATAGGGCGGGAGAGAGAGAGAGAGAGAGAGAGAGAGAGAGAGAGAGAGAGAGAGAGAGAGAGAGAGAGGCCGGGGGTACACTTCCTTCTCATTGTTTAGCTGTTGATTTTTTGAAGCTCTTTGCTGGCTTATTATGTGACACATACACTCACGCAATAATGCACTGCAAAAACAAAAGTGAAATAAAAAGTTAAGAGTCTTAAAAAAGTTAATGAATGTGCGTATGTATGTAAATAGTTGTTTAAATAAAAATAAAGTCTCGGCACATGTTTTTTTCTTTTTGAATACGGGCAAATATCACACTCTACACTAGAGAATAACCTGTATGTACTTAATAGGGTAAAAATTGATCCTTCATTGCGTTGCAAACCTTTGCCTAAAAATATTAATACCCTGCACGGATATTTAAAATAATAACCTAATCACATTAACCCATTTATTATATTATATAATATATGATAAATGTTATTCTCTTATATATTTAGTTGATTGTTTTATTCATTTTAATATGTGTATTGTCAATTTTTATTGCCAGTGCAGAGCACTCTGTACCCAGGGGAAAGTTGGTGGCAGGGAGGCGGGACTGTCACAGTGCCAGAGAAATTGTAAACTTTTTTAATTAAGGTAAAGGAATTCGCACTGTCTCCACGCCAAACCCCAAAAGCATCTCTCCAAATCGATTTGGAGTGTTCCTTAGCCAGTTTTCCATTGAGTTTTATTTTTTTTTTTTTTTTTGCAAACTTTGCAAAAAAAAGGTTCTTGTATATTTATTTATATATACGTTCCACTTTCTTCGGAACAAAATAAAAGTGATCTGGGGAGAAATTTGAATAAGACAATTTTTTGTAGCCCGGCGCTGACAGCTATTGCCCCAGGCAAAATGTTTGTGCTCGGGGCACAGAGGTATATTTATTATCTTCTCCAAAGTGAGAGTAGATTCAGTCAGTCCTTGTAATATTTGAATAAAAACATTTCCTTAGGAACTCCGCATTGGTAAATTTAACTGCGGATACGCGTTGAACTAGATTTTGCCTTATATCTTTAAGTACATAGAAATCGAGTACCTCTCAACCGACTATAGCTTCCTTGCCTTCTTAAAATGCAAATATTTAATTATTGAGAAGTTTGATTTAACACTGAAGGTTATTTAACTAATAAAAAATAATATAATGAAATAAAAATAAAACTAATTCCAACAGAGAATGGTCAAGAACCAGCCAGCAACGAAGATCAAAGTTATGTTGGCCGAACTTCGGCAATAAACGCACAAAAGAACAAAGGAAGAAGGATATCAGTAGGATCGCATACAATCAAGATGGGGCTGTCAGCGGGACAGGAGACGCCAGAGGGGAAGCAGTTATCTCCGACTCTATAGCGTATATATATCTTTATCTGCATCAACAGCCGAGTCGATCTAGCCATGGCCGTCTAGTCTAGTCTTTCAGTTTTTAAGCTATCTGAATGAAACTTTGTAGATAGTCTAATATATACTCTCACTCGTATATAAGTCGAAACGAGCCAGATCGGACGACGATATCATAAAGCTGCCATAGAAACAATTCGTAAATTTGCAGAAAAAAATTATAGCTTCACCGTTTTTAAACATATCTTAATCTACTCCCGGTTTTGAACTTTATATACTATTTTAAAATTTCGGATTCAATTTCATACGAATCGGACGACGATATCATAAAGCTGCCATTGGAACGCTCGGTAAATGTGGAGGCAAGTTACATTTTACTCTATATGTAAAAAATGAAAAAAGAAGTAAAACTATAAAAATAGTAGGAATATAAAAGTAATTATTTCATTCAATTGCAATCTGCAAGGTATACAAACTTCGGCGTATCGAAGATAGCTTCCTTTCTCGTTAAACGTATCTTCATCTACTCTGAGATCTGAGAGTGCTGTAAAATTTCAGAAATCAGAAACTATCACTCGAGTTATGAGCATTTTGTATTATTTAAGAACTTTGATTTTAATTTTATAAAAATCAGATTGTTCAGTTATGTCGCTTTGTCCCATTGTACGGGAGAGCGACGTTAGGCTGACGGGGAGCTGGAGAATGGAGGAGAGTGCAAAAGTCAGTCCGCTTCTGCAAACGCCGCTGCACTAATGGGCGGAAGACCACTTTTTCTGGCCCAAACCCATTTTCTAAAAGTCGTTAAAATAAGTTTTTATCAAACGGAATATATTCAAATAACATCAATCTGCAATGTTACGACCATAACAGTTTAACAGTGACTCGCTCTGTTAAGTTATCCGCTGTTAAGTCTGCTGTTACTGCAAGGAAAGGCGAGCGCTGTTAAATCGCTTATTTATTGTGCAAACTTTAAATACCGTAAAAGTTTAAATAATCGAAATAAAGTGCAACTTTTTGGATGCAATCTTGTTCTTAGTAGTTTCTAATATATGTTTGTGTGTACCAAATGTAAAAATAGATAGCGGTGTGGTTATAATATTGTGTAATTGGTAACCCTAAAAAATAAAGACATTTTTGTTTGATTTTAATATTAAAATTGAGCTACAAAGTGAGTCCAGATCTCTCCATCTCTGGAATCTGCTATATTTTGTAGGGCATTCAATTTTTGTTATATTCTGAAAGTATAAAAGTGCACTTTTGCGCACTTTCTCTGAAAATTAACTTTAAAGGTCCTTACCTGACCCGTGGAAAATAGTGTGCTTTTTTGACAAATAGAACGCTTCAACGACACAAATATGCTCTAAATATTGATTTTTTATTTATTTAATTCTAAATCTGTATACATCCAAGTCATATTACAGAAAATTCGGCGCCCACCCCTTTAGTTTCTTTGAAATAAAGGGAGCAGAGTCATAGAATATTAATATTTAAAGAAAAAAACAAGAAAAACTATTTTTTACACTAAGAGAAAAATTGTAAATCCTTTGGAAATGGCGGGACTACGCCCATTTTCCTTAAAATATATTCTCATGGTTATAATAAAATTGATTCAAAAAACAGAAGTTAAAATATTGCTCCGTTTTAAAGTTATTAATTAATGCCACAAAAAGTGGTCTTTCGCCCCCATACATAGTGCGCTGAACGCACGCCGCCGGTCTAACGCTAATCTATATTTGCATATACACACACACCTGTACATAATTTTAATTTAAAGTAAACAGTGAAGAATTATAAGCGTGAACTTATTCGATTTGTGTTTGCTCTTGTTTGGGAACCACTCCTACAATGACCTCTTGCTAGTTAAGTGCATACAAGGGGACACAACTATACACAGATTACTATATCATATAGGCTATATGATATAGCTGCCATAGGAATGATTGATAAATATTAAGGAAAATGCAAAATGTAAAGAAAAATTAAAAAATAAAAAAAGTAAAGCTATAAAAATAATATTGATATTAAAATATATAAATGTATTTCATATTATATAAGAAATGAATGTATTATTAATGATCCAATTGAAATCTGCAAGGGTTGCATTTGTGGCGCCCAACCGAGGGACTTGTATAGTTTTAAAGCGCCGCTAAATTAAACTAAGTCCGGCAATAAACAAATGCATTTAAATTTCAGACAGCCTCTCAATCCAAATTATTTTGTTTTACTCGAAATAGTTTGCTTGGTTATAAAATCAGAAGCCAAACTGTCAAATTGCCAGACGCAAAATTGTCAGCGATCACAGTGAACTATTGAAATTTTCAGTTCCGTGATGTGGGTGTGGATTGGGTTCGGTTGGGGGCGTGGTGATTGGGCGTAATATATGTTGGAAATCTGCAACTGATGGGCGCTCATTAGGAAGACAGGGCAAGAGGGCAACATGAAATGACATTTGGCTGTACAATTCTGACAATTTTAATATACGGACAGCGCTAAAATCTGAGCTGCACTTTATCTGCAGGCGGCCAGTGTTTCGATCTATTCCGTTTGGGGGTCTCCTATGGTGATTCTACGATGCAGTAGTTAGAATTCAGTTCTATTTTAAGATATACTTTAAGGCGTCGGTCCTATCCAGATAATTGCAATGAACAGACAATGCATAGGCTGCGAAGTGTTATTTACTATTTATTTATTAAGTTTAAGATAGTGGATAATCTATTTCAACATTCAAATGTATTTCCTGTTTACCTATGTCACCTGTTTTAAGGATAGATATCGAATTTGTTTACTTTTAACCAATGCAGCACAATTGGTCAAAGTTTAGGTGCTGAGCATTTCGTGTTTGGGCGGTAACATCATCTTAAATATTATCATTATGCATCTATATAGCATTGGGTTTCCCCCCGTGCCAAGTCCTCAACATGTTCTTCCTTTAAAGCTTTAACGCTCTCACGTGTCGCCGAAAATGCAGGAAAACTTGAAAGCCTCACCTTTCTCTCTATTTTTCTCCCTCTGTCTCTCTGAGGGCCCTTTTTATGACCCACACACGCAAATAAAAACTGGGTAGTTAAATTAAAAATTCAGTATATGTCAGAAATATCTTCAAGGGCATTGTGCGGGTATCAAGAGCAACAAAAAGAAGAAAAAGAGTAAATAGGCAATCCAGCAAAAACCTGGAATGGCAAATGAAGGCGATTCTAAAAATAGCAAATAGCTCTGAGGAGAAATTCAGTTCGGTAACACACTGGAGCAAATTTGCACAGGTGAAGTCCGGGTGAGGATTCTGGATGTTTCAAATATTTGGAAATACTGACAACAAATTTTTAATTAGGTTAAAAATTCCAAAATAAAATAAATTGTTTCACTATGCAATCTACTATTATAAAATACATTCATATCTAATATTTAATTGATAATACAAATAAATATTATTTGAAAACTTGTACATTAACTTACATATATCTCAAATTATTGGTAACATGTTAACAACTAACATACGACATTCGACCTTGATTTTAAACTCATATTCAATGCAATGCAAACAAAATTAATACTATCTGGTAGTTTTTTTTAGAAAGAAAAGGACGGACATGGCTAGATCGACGAGGATGATGATGTTCATTAAGGAAATATATACTTTTTACGGTTGCATATGTTTCCTTTGCCGCGTTGAAAACGTCTGACTTAAGTAAAAAACACTCTTGCATGGAAATTCAAACTTTAAATGAAAGAAGATACAATAATATTATTGTTTACACACTATACAAAAATACTATTAGTGTTTCCATATATTTGACAAAGTTTCTAAATAGCTCAAGCTCTATTTTGGAAGATAGAAGTCACATTTTCCTAGTTAATTAATTCACTAAATATGCTTTAAATATTGACTTTATTATATACACAATTTCTCGCGCTTTAAGCTTGCTACGAAAGATGTTTCTTTGCCGCCAAGGATTATATATAACCTCCACAGCTCGGCGTCAATCTGTTGTCAAAGGATACTCCAACTGAAAATGAGACAAAATGCGAAAGCGGCTAAAATGAAGTCACGACTGCAATATACCTCAAATAGGTATCAGGACGAACTATTCTGGAGCTCTGGAACCCCCTTTCAATTATCCCGCTAGCTTTTCGAGTCCAGGGTAGCAGGACCTGGGGGAGAAGCGAGTCAGGATGCCCAACTACACAATATGTTGCACAGCGCTCGTATCTCGCAGATACATTCGCCAACGCCGTCGCCATAAACACAACGTTCATTGTCCGTTGTCTTTTTCACCCTCTTCCCCTACTACCGCCACGGAGCAGTTGAGTTTGAAGTGATTATCAAAGCTCCTCTGTTCCATTTCTCAGTTTCTCCCTATCCCTCGACTCCATCTCTGGCTTAACCGGGACTGAAATTGTTGACTGTTTTGTCCACTTGGCTTACGGAATTCGCAGAACTGCAACGGGGCTAATAGAACCCAAATCTGATCAAGGTTGCCATTTGTAACTAATGCTCGCCGAGTTTTTAATTTTCCCTCTAAAGGAGTTTCAGGACTACTCACTTTTATTACCCTTTGCGCCTTATGCATAACATTGGATGTAAAACCAATAGAAAGTAACGATGCCAAGCGACCAAATATAGGCTGCTTGAACCTTGAACCTAATTAAGGTTCATAATTAAGAAGCGAGAGCTCGAGGGAAATACATTCTAGAATTACCCTGCAATGGATGGGTTTAGCCATGGTTTGGTTCAAGCATTATGTTCTAAAGCTCACTCAAGGCCCCCCTTTTCCCCGAAAGCGTATTTTTAATTGCGCAGTTTGGCCATCATTTGAGTTTGAATTTTCCAATTTCTAAACTCTAAATTTAAAGGGGACCCCGCGCCACTCAAAAATGCAATGAATTCGGCAGCAAAGTTTGATTTTGTTCCGTCTCCCCCTTCCCCCATAGATTCATACATAACTAGATATATATCGCTCTCTGTATATATCGAGTTTCTGTGTATCTACGTCTAACAATTTCATTGTCCTCGACAGATCCATGGCAACTTTTATGCTTTATTTCACTTTTTTCGGCTCGCCTTTTGTTCCTGAAGGGGGAAGCTGCTATAAATAAAGCTTCGCGTGCGTCAGCAGCACACGTTCCCCTCCCAGCAGCCCTCGGACTAGAGCATCCCCCGAAAAGCAGGGTGTCACCATCGAGTGGCGACCCTGGCGACCCAGGCCACCCTCATCAATTATTATTTCATGGAAATAATGCCACATACGTATACGTAATATAATTTGTAGCCATTGCCTAGGCGACTACGAACAGCTGATGCTCTCGCAAAGTTAGCGCTAAAGGTGGCATTAACCCTTTTATAAACTTCAAACGAGATTATTAACTCAATAATTGTGGGGAAACCTGAAGAAAACCACTGAAATAAGGCCTTACTTCTAGACATTGTTGTATCTTATGTCTTGTCCTGTAAGCAGAGTATTAATTATATTTATAAGCACAACTCCATTCGCGACGTTCCGTCTTTATTCTTTTCCGTGGTAGTTTTCTTCGCTTTTCTCCCCATAATTTATATTTTACGTTTTTTTTTTGTGGCCACCGAGGGTGTGACCGAAAGCTCGAAGCCACTGAGAGTTGGCCTCTTGAAGCGCCCTTAATCCACTTTCGTCCACCTTTATCTGGCCTGACAGCCCGTTTGTCGTCCCGGGCTTGCCACCGTTTGTCGCATTAGCTTCATGGCTTAAAAAAAACTCCGTGGAGTGCCCGGAATACGGACGGGACGAAATTAAAATAAATTAAAAAGTATGGTCTTAATTATAGGGTCTTTTCTCCTCGTTTGTTACATCCTTTCGGGATATTATGACTTCAGGCAAAGTTTTTTCCAACGATTTTGAATTCAAACAAATCGAATCATTGAATCGAAGGGTGTACAGGCATCGGCTATCCAAAGTTAACTTCCTTTCTTTCTCCCTTTTGACCTGCAAGTGCGGCGAAGCTTAAAACAAAAGAGACGAAATCAGAGCTGTGCCAGGAGCAAAAGCATTTATTAATTGACTGCGTCGATTATGTGCGCAAAAATGCATCAAAGTTTCCAACAATGAGCCAGAAGGAGGTTATCGTGGGAGTGGGCTTTAAATGGGTTTAAATGAGAGCAGCTGCAGGCCAATCCAAATTACTGCCGGGCTAATGGGTTTTCGATTTGATTTCATAATTTTGCCTTCGATTGCACAATATGCACAAGCAATGAGTACGGTCGGTGCACTTGGTTTTTCGTTAGGTATTCATATTTATATTTATATATATATTTATGTGAGTTTTAGGGGTCCATATTTTGTTTTGGTTTTGGTTTTGGTTTGGTTACATTTTAATTTACTTGCTTCAGCAATTTAATTTGCAGAGCCTTGTCGACTTTTGACCCTTGTCTGGTCGTGGTTGTATCCATAATATAAACTCTGCGAAGAAACTTTAAGACAGAGCGAGAGATTAAATCTGGAAAACGACCTGCTTCATTAAATGTGGTAAGCTGAAAGTGTTCCACTAAACTTTCTGGTGTATGAGCCTTTAAAAATCGCTCTCTTACTTCTCAAACACACTTTTCGTCAGTCTGAGTACTCGCCTTCT
Source organism: Drosophila punjabiensis (assembly GCA_008042585.1). Classification (NCBI taxonomy): domain Eukaryota; kingdom Metazoa; phylum Arthropoda; class Insecta; order Diptera; family Drosophilidae; genus Drosophila; species Drosophila punjabiensis. Next base: position 65,594 of record VNJR01003693.1, read on the forward strand.
TGGAAGTTAAATTAAATAAACAGCGGCTGTGAACAATTTTTGTTATCGATTTAAACTGGCTGCCGCTAATTAATTCCGAGTGGACGCAACTATTTTTGTGGCTTCATTGAAAGCCCGGCAACGCCCACCAACTAGGTCACTCAGTTCGCCCCCTAGGAGCTCCGACTACAGGTCCTCAAGCCCCGGTCCCCGATGTCGGTAGCAATCCCTTTGACAGACACCCGAAGCATTGACCTTGTCACATATATTTTTTTGGGCGGTCACATGAAAAAGCCGCGGCATTGCGATTCCCATTCAAAAATACAAAAATAGGTATAACATCGGCTGCTCGTACCCTTTAAAAAAATGTACGCTATAGGGTTGCTTTTAATACCCTTAAAGGGTATTATAATTTCAGTCAGAATGTTGGAGTGCAGTGAAGTATGTATTTCCGACCATAGATGTACGATATATTCTTGATCATCATCACCAGCCGAGTCGATCTAGCCATGTCCGTCTGTTTGTCTGTCCGATTACATGCAAACTAACTTTTATATTTTTTCAACATGAATTTATCTACTCTGGAATATGAGCTTTTTGTATTATTTGAGTATTTCGGATTTAATTGTCTGAAAATTTGACTTTATCATATAGTTGCCATAGAAACGATCGGTCAATGTGGATCAAAACTAGATTTTACTTTACATATGAAAAGTAAACAAAAAATTTAAAAACTAGATGAATAATATGAATAGGCAGGTAATCCATATTATATTAGATATGACTAGGTTATTAATGATCCAATTTCCAAATGTAAGGGTATACAAACTTCGGCGTGCCGATGCTAGCTTCGTTTCTTGTTTAAATTTAATTCCATCAACGCTGGATGGAAATCCCCTGATTTACTCTAATGCAGTCGGAATTTTTACCAACTTCGATCGTTTATTTGTCCGGGTGGATTATGCAGTTCGCGAATTGAAATTAGAAACTTGTTTGAGTTGTGCAAAACCGTTTGGCAGCTCAGTTTTTCTGGCAGAATTTGGTTATCGATTGCGAGGGATATCGGTCGGAGCTGGCTCTGAATTATGGCTGGGAGTTTAATACATTTAATTGCACCGCCCATGGCTGGGCGGGTCCACTTGTGCATTGAACTATTTATGATTTTTTTAATCAAGGAAATCCGTATTTGTATTTGCTTTATTAGTTTGCCCATTTCTTTTCGCAAAAAAAAAAAAAAAACATCCAAAACTTGTCATCGACGTTCGCTTTTTCGATTTGTGCGATTCATTAAACATATTTATGGCCGGGCAGCCACCTGTCCGGCCGTTTGGCCGCAATGCCAGTAAAATAAATAATATGCATAAATAAATATTATTAAAAACAAAGACCCTGGGCGGGCGGTGGAGCAAATATTTTTAATATCCGCCAAAGGATAAAGCGGGATAATGCAGCCTCCATAAATAATGATTGGCAAATTATGAAATGGCAAGCACACAGAAACAAATGGCCGATGGCCAATGGCCGTGAGCAAATGAGCAAATGAGCAGTGGCAACGCGTTAATTGCATACAAAAACAATGCAGAAATCCAAAAAGAACTCGGCGCTCTGCGAGAAACACCCACAATGGAGGAATTTATAATTGCGCCTCAATTATTACTTGTCAGACACTGAAAATTAAAGGGATAGGAAGTTTTTAAGAGGACGATAAACTATTAGCTTCATTACCTACAATTTTTAACTGAAAATAGAGTTAAATAATTATTAACAATAATAATAATGTAATACAGTCGAGTCCCGATAATTCGAAATGGCAAGGGGATCATTTTTTTTACGAATTAGACGGGAATTCGATTTATCGAGATTTCTATTTAACGGGGCTCAATAATGAAAAAGTCGAATAAAGGGGGTTTTTACATTTCACATCATGTTTACATACATATGTATTTAACTTTATTAAAATTAAACAAACATTATAAGTATGTACATTCATTTGTACGTTTTTCAAATTAAAGGAAAATTAAACAATAACATAAAATTATAATAACAAAAAATTAAAAAATTAAGCAGAAACATTAAATTATAAAAAACAAAAATTCAAGCTTTAAAATAATTGGTAATTTTTGATTGCTTGGTGTTTTTTCTTTTATTTTTTCCATTGCATTTTCTAAACCTATTATGTTGTCGAAGACACTATTTGGCACATCATGGGAGTTGATGGAGCGACATCGAATTGTTTTGAGACCTCAATTTTTTTTGTTCCAATATCAATCGCTGAAATAATGTTTTGTTTTTGCGCGATTGATAACGTCTTATGCGTACGTTTTTGTGACATTTTCACAGAACGATGTTACTCTCCGAAAAAAATCAGCCAACTAAACGAAAACAGCGAGAGAAACACAAAATTCATAATGCATAGCGACATAAAGGCGGCATAGCTGTCTGCAAAATCTAACGGTGCTTTAACTACTAAAAATTTCGCATCGCATTACGATTTATAAGAGGTTACGAAACAAAATTACGATTTATAAGAGGTTCAATATTCTTTGCGTTGCGCCAAATACTACGAATTAACGAGGGGACCAAAATGTATGGAATTTTTACGAATTAACGAGTTTATTTCATGGGGACAGAAATTTTTACGAATTATCGCGATTTTTGATTTACCGGGGTACGAATTATCGGGACTCGACTGTAATGTATTCTTGATCGGCATCAATAGCTGTCTCTCCGTTCTTATAACCATTCTTGTCCCAGTTTTCAAGATATCTGAATGGAACTTTGATAGTTGCAGGCACAAAATATTGCAAATTTTGTTATAATTTATTGCTATCATTATTGGTATATTCTACAATTGAATAAAAAACACCATGCAAGGTAATCTTTATAAATTAAAAGAATCCTATCAAAAATGGAATATTAAAATTAATCCAAATAAAGCACAAGCAATATCTATTACGATAGGAAGAATATCCTTTTACATACCAAATGACTGTCTACAACTGTGCAACACACCAATGGAATGGGTTAATAATATAAAATATTACAGTTTGATAAAAAAGTCATGTTATTCAATACTCAAGTCGGGTACGCAATAGACGAAATAAATACAATTATTCCTATATAATACTCTATAATTTACAGGAAATCATAGTTAACAATTAAAAACATCTTATAATCTTTAAGGTAATGTTTAGACACATATCTTGGTCACCATCAACAGCCGAGTCGATCTAGCCATGTCAGTCAGTCTGTCTGTCCATTTCTACGCAAACTAGTTCCTCAGTTTTTAAGCTTTCTGAATGAATCTTTGCAGAAGGTCTTCTATATACTCTCAATCGTACTTAAGTCAAACAGAGCCGGATCGAACGACTATAGAAAATTAGAACTTCACTGCTTTTTAATATATCTTGATCTATATCGGGTCGGAGATGGCTCCCTTACAAACTTGCAAACTTCTTCTAAAATTATAATACCGGGCAAGGGTATAAAACCGTTGAGTATAGTTTGAGCATCACAATAAAGTATTATTAATTTTTTGTACAGTAAACTAAGTGGTGGGATTGACTTAACTAGCTGAGAGTCAGATATTTAGATCATTAGATAAAAGCCATATAGATACATTCTAAGCCTTATATATAGGAATAAGTTTTTATGACTAACCTGACGAAAAGCTTTCTCTTTCTTTATTTTCCCGATTCCCCGGACTTTATTGACCAAGTTCCACTTAATTAATCACTAAATGCAAAGTGTTTGCTTGCAACTCCATTAAAATGCGACTTGTTGTTTGTTCTCCTGGCAAAAAAGAGAAAAGAAAAAACAAAACGAAAAACAACTTCCAGGCTGGCGCGTAGTTTCAATTGCTAAAGCGCTGAAAAGTGCCCGGTCCCCGTCGCCTCGAAAGGTTCATTGTTTGCGCGATGGAAAAACATCTGACAAAAAGTAAAATGCAAATTGCTGAGCCATCTAATAAAGAGCTTAATGCAATTAAATCAGCGAAAACGGGAAAACCAGGAAAAGCCGAGAAAGAACAAATTATATATACACATATATATATATATATGTATATAAATGTGTAAATGGACGGAGACGGGGCAGAGGCCATAAAACAATGCCAAAGTGGGCAGATAAAGGCAGATACAAACGGCGAACAGAAAGACAAACAATAAAATGGCCGACGGCTGCGGCTGTCTGAAAAACGAAAAGAATGAAAACGCAAAGTGAGCAAAATGAGGACCAAATGGAGAGAACGGGCCACCGGCGGGAAATGTTTAAATATTGTTCCCTCCACGACCTCTCGCCGTGGTCATTGTTGGTTAGTTTATCAACGGCTTTGATCTCGACTGTGTCTCGCCGCCACCCTCAAGGAATGGGGTCGGCGTGTCCTTGACACTGCATTGGGGAACCATTATTTCACTGGGTGTCGGTTCCACAAACGGATATATTTCTTTATCGCATGTATGGTTTAATATGGTCCGGGAATATTTATGTCGGGAAATATCGTTAACAATCATACAAATATGTAAATATTAGAGCTGGAACTAAAATCGATTATATAATAGATTTATCATATTTCTCCAATTATGCTATACAATGCATAGTATACATTGATTCAAATTTTTAGAATCGATTTAATAAAAAATGTTTCAACACTTCTCGGAAAGCGAGATGGAAAGGATAAATACATTTCCTTACAGGCTATAGTTATTAAATATTATAAATATATGAAAAATTAAAGTATCGCGAAATTGGTGAAAAATATATAGAACAAATATACATATTTAATGTTATATTTCCGAAGCCATGAAAAAAGGGAGGAAACCCAAATAGTTATTCTTTTATTTCATTGATAAAATGTGTAGAATAAAAATAATAAATTTTTCGTTAAAATCTGCACCTAAAAATACAAATTTTTTATAGAATGTATTTTCGATTTTAATCGATCAAAATTGTTAGAAAAATCGATTCACTCAAAACTGAATTATTTCCAGTTCTAGTAAATAGTAAATAAAAGACACCATATTTAAGATCTTGTTTTTAGTTTTGTTGTGGTGCCAAAAGAACTTAGTCACTGATAAATTTGCGATTTCTCTTCCTGAGCTCGGAGTTCTTAAAAAACTTAACACGCCATTTAAATGTTTTAAATACTTTTTGAAAGTGTATGCTGCCCAAAAGGACGTTCTTTATACAAAATACAGGCTATCGTGGATCACTTCAATGAGCAGCTTCTGTCAGTTCCGATGGGCCAACACTTTTTGTGGATAAGCAAATGTGTATAACGACGAAGACCATTCTTCGGCAATCCTGACAAATCACACAAATATGTGACTGCTCTGCACTGCTGCCAACTTAGCTTTTTTCCCGTGAAATCTGGCTATGTTGGAAGATCAGATGCGGGAGAAATTTGAGAATTGTGGGAAGCGGGAATTCTGGATTTCTTTAAGATGCAGTTGGCTTTTTCTGCTTTTTCTAGGCTACACAAAAGTGGCAACATTATCATATGTTTTTATCGATATTTGCCAATACTACCATCGCTGTTATACGTTAAACTACCATCACAATTTTAAAAGTTCACGTATGTGGTGATCTACACAAATTTCACAATGCCCAAAGAATATAAGTTTAAGTGCCGTGATTTGTGGTTGAACAGCGACGAATTCAATAGTGGCTTCGCAGGTATGATACGGACGCGAAACGAATACATTTACGGCGAAGTTAAGTGATATACATACGTGAAGAAACCTTTGCAGCAAGTATTGTGACAGTGCACTATGGGGAATTTGCCCATTTTCGTCGTATTAATTAATAACTTTTAAACTAAGAAAGATTTTTGGAAACGGGTTTTTTATCATAATTACAGACACCGTTAGAAATATTTTTTGAAAAAATGGGCGTGGTTCCGTCCACCCTAACGTTTTTTTTTTTTTTTTTGTAAGTAGTCCGGCAGGGGTGCAATGATGCAATGCAAAGAATATTATTGAAAATCAATTAAAAATTAAAAAAATTTTCAGTTTTCAAGGTTATTGGTATGCGAAACGGTTATATCGTCATAAGATTGATCGAGGACTTCAAATTTTTAATGGAAAGAGGCTTATAACATCTGTGGGAAGGGCCAGATGTTTATGCTTTTGAATTCTCTTCAAAAGGTTTGTTAAAAAAATACAGGATCTGACGAATCCAATGCTCTATTGAAACATTCGTGAAATTATTGACTCTACTATGCTACTATTATATGTATATGTAGTATGTTTTATTGCGTGCTTCTGACGCTTCTTCGTCATAATAGCCGACTGGAGGTATATTACTTTTTACTTAAGCATCCAATATTTATACTTATTTTAAAATGTTTTTTGTTCCTTTTGCCTATTTTTATGCCCTTGCAGGGTATTATAATTTCAGTCAGAAGTTTGCAACGCAGTGAAGGAGTCATCTCCGACCTTATAAAGTATATATATTCTTGATCAGCATCAACAGCCGAGTCGATCTAGCCATGTCCGTCTGTCCGTTTCTACGCAAACTAGTCCCTCAGTTTTCAAGCTATCTAAATGAAACTTTGCAGATAGTCTTTTATATACTCTCACTCGTACATAAGTCGTAACGAGCCGGATCGGTCAACTATATCATATAGCTGCCATACAACCGATCCGTAAATTTGTTAGAAAAATTATATCTTCACTATTTTTTAACATATCGTGATCAACTCACGGTTATAAGCTTTGTATATTGTTTAAGATTTTTGGATTTAATTTTATAAAAATCGGACTACTATATCATATAGCTGCCATAGGACCTGTATTGAAATTTTCAGAAAAAAAAATTATAGCTTTGTCAGTTTTCAACATAATTTCTTCTACTTTGTGATACTAGTATTTCATATTTTTTCAGAATTTAGTTGTAAATTTTATAAGAATCGGACGACTATATCATATAGCTGCCATACAAACGATCGGCATATGTGAGGAATAAATATATTTTACTTTACATGTAAAAATGTAAAAAAAAATGTAACAAAAATGTAAAACTGTAAAAATTGTATGAATACGAAAGTAGTTCATATTATCTTATATGTATTGGGATAGATAATAATTTATACAATTGGAATCTGCAAGGGTATACCAACTTCGGCGTTCCGAAGTTAGCTTCCTTTCTTGTTTTAATCAAAAGTTGGTGGCACTGCTGCTCTGGCTTTTACAATAATTTAGAGACATTCTTAATGTATTGCGACGCAGGAGGGAACGTTGTTCCAACTGATTCATCAGATCTTGGTGCGGCAAGAAGTAGTTCGATTTCAGGAACCATATTATAAGTCGCTTTTTGTACACCTCAAATCCTGGAGAATATTTTCCAATTATGTGCAGTATATTTAATTTAAACGTATGGCTTTCTCAGCAAAAATACGAATTCTAGGACCTTTTCTTCACACGTATATTTTTCGAGTTTTTAAAACTATGTTACTATAGTTTTAATTGTTTATCTTTATTTTTGAGCATTTCCCTATTTCGTTTATAATAGGGCATAAAAGCAAAAAAAAAGTAAAATTTTTTCCATAATGTATTTTTTTTTTTTTTTGTTAAACAAAAATTTGGGCACCAGAGGGCACTAATAGCAATGCTTAAAATAATAAAAACTTGGCAGTTTCACCAGGAAACATAAAACCTTCTAACTACATATGTAGATGCAACCTTTTAATTTTGAAAAAGTCAAATTGTCCCCTGAAACTAGTTTTTAGAGCATTAAGAGTCGTTCCTAGAGTTCGTTTGAAATATTTATTTAGCTTTTTATGTCATTATCCCCATACCGTACCGGACATATCCCGTTTTTCTCTCGCCATGTTCCGCACACTTCTTCAACTTCCCTTGCTTGGCTGTTGGGTTTGGGAAATAGTTGAGGAATGTGTCGTATGCGAGAGAGAGAGGAGAAACGAGAGTTCCGGCGTCCAAGAAATGCCATTGAAGGCGCACTTAACACGATGGAATTTAAGCACAAGGTTTGCAGTGTGCGAGTAATGGGAAAAGGCAAAAATAGTTCGGGGAAGGGGACTTTTCAATTTTAAATTAGTTTCCAAATATTTACCTAAGTAGTTTCGCTTTCCGTATACAATATTTTTTTATACAGTGAATTCGCTTTTCGTATACAATATTTTTGTATACAGTCAATTATAATATAGACTTCTGCTTCGAATAAGTAGCTTATTTAGTACTTCACTCCATAATCAGCAATATATCGTTTCAAATGAAGTTCCTTTCTGATGATGACCAAGACCAGATTCATTCAATATTAACGTGATATTTATTACTTATGACATCATTAGAAGCAACAACAAATTAGTTACGGATAAATGGAGCAAATTAACGTTTGATATGGAAACCCCGAGTCCGAAGCCCGGACTCTCATGCCCCAAGCTCATCGGTGGCAAATCCCAGTTATCCTGGGTCTAATCTTTGCCCCTGCTGGCAGTGCGGCCTATTCAAATATTAATTCGCATATAAAAGTCAGTTGGACAAGCTCCATAAAGATAAATATCTAAATAGCTAAGTAAATGCAGGTCCTTGGAGGCAGATAGGCGGCCACGAGTTGCGGGGAGCGCACACAGAAGCCGTAGAAGGACACAGCGCACAGCTCCCTCAAAAGTTAAGTGCCCGCCACAAAAAAAGCCAAAATACAGATGCCCGGAGCTGTGCGATGATGATGCACAGGACAACTAAATTTGCTCGGTAGTGCAATTATTACTAATAGGTCTAATAAGCACGTCTTAAGTGCCCTAAGTGCACACACATAAGACGGAGCCGGGAGCCGGGAGCCGCCGAGAAATAATGTGATAAACTCGATTAAATTTCGTTTGGCAATAAAAATGCGCCATCATCACAATTGCAAAAGCAGGAAAAGCTGGAGCAGGCATGAATTGCACTTTAAGGATATCACAATCACCCACACCGGAGCACGAGCACAAGCACAAGCACGCACTCAGACCCACCTAAATTTGACCATTAAGGTCGCCGCAATGACGCGACCCGTCAACGCTTGATGATGATAAGAATGATAAAGGGCAGCCGCGAGAGTGAGAGGAGAGAGCAAGAAGGGCATGCCAAGCGAGCACACATTCACTAACCCTAAACAGCCATCGGCGCTGGTTGGTTCCTCTCTCCCGCACGGCCACACGCGCTCACACAGTTCGGGATGAGAGGTTAGTGTTACCTGGATTGTTGACAGTGTGACCATGCGTTCACAAGGAGCATAACTTACACTAGTGAGTGTGGCCATGCGAGGATAACTTTGGCTTAAACAGCATTCTTAAGCTAAAATCGGTCAGCTCTGGCAGGACTTTCATTCGCTGGAATTCAAATGGGATCAAGAAAGCGGTGCTATCTTATTGGTCATGGCTGTACGACGCGGAGCCTCAGACAACAACAACAGAAGCTGGAGAAAGAACTGAACAACTGAAGTGCCTTTAAGGGAATTTCAAATATACATGAGGCTGAGAAGAAAAAGGCGGAGGTACACGCCAAGGAGGTTCGGAGAACCCAAGGAATTGGGGAGAGCGGATGTCCGAGAGGGGCGGGGGGATGACAGAAGCAAGCTGGCAGGACGAAACAATAAAACGGGAAAATGAAGTGAAATGTGTATAAAATAAAAGGAATCCCGCAGCACACACATCTGAAGCCATGCAGAATGGAAATCTTGGTGCAAACAAAAAAAAAAAAAGAAGACAAAAACAAAAAATTTAGGAAAGAATCTTTCTCAAATCTAGGGCATTTTTTCTTGAATCTAGAATAATTTTTTGGTTTTAGGCCGATTTGCTTAATTATCGATGTTACTATCGATTGGTGCTATTTTTTTTAAAACGGCAATACATCAATATGTCGATGCTTTTCCTTCTATTTTTTTATATTTATTCATGAAAACTCTATTTTTTGTGTATGTAAATAGTCGAAAACCATCAACTATTGAATATAGGATTTTTTTTTAAATTTAAGGGTATGTTTTTATTAATTAAGACAAAAACTAGTTGATTTTAGAGTAAGTAACTATCAAGAGTAGATACTTGCTACTTATGTAGAAGCACATAAATATCAAGGACTTGGCCGGCTACCGTCACTTCATGCTGGGGATGTTAGGACCAGTTGGGAACTATAAGCACACGTGTGCGATTTAGGAAGAAATTAAACGAAGCAACTCAGAAAACCGTGCACTAAATTGAAGGAAAAAAGAAAAAATAACCATAAAAAATGTTATTTATGATGACATTCCTTGCTTTAATAATACTAGAATAATTTTTTTTTCTCAATACTGGAATAATTTTCTTAGATTTAGGGCGATTATTTTTTACGGCGATTTTTCTTAAGTCTAGAAAAACATTTTTATGAGTGTAGATAAAGATATGTTCAAAATTGGCAAAGTTATAAGTTTATTCTTCGAATTTCCCGACCGTTCCTATTGAAGCTGTGCAATATAGTCGTCCGATTTTCACAAATAATAAATACGAAACTCTCAAACAATATAAAAAGCGCATATCTCAGAGTAGATGAAGAAATGTTGAAAAATGGCGAAGTTAAAATTGATAAATTTATAATTTTTAATATAAACTATGGAATGCACTCGAAAACGAACATTGAGAAGTGTTTTAAATTTCTGAAACCAATCAATAAATAAATATAAATTATTTTTAGATAAAGACGCAACTGTCGCGGTAAAAGGTGTTTTTGTTTAAGCATAATTTTATTTGTGTGGAATATTTGTACTAATAATAATTAATGACATTCTATTTCATAAATAAGATAAATACGTTTTTCTATTTACACCGCGGTACAGATGAACCCTGTTCAATGCCAAACTCCTCACTGACTATTGAATATAATGCCCACAGATGGGCAATGACACACGGAACACGGGAGCAGCTTCTCGCTCATCTGCCACATGACACATAAACACCGCCTACGACTCCGTGGTGCCTCCTCCAACGAACACTTTCCCTCCATACCGTGAATTTCCCACATCATCTCCTCAGCCAGCAGCTAATGTCCCTCGCCCAGACGATAATATTCCCGGGCCTTGACGTTGGTTTTTTTATTTTTGGCTTTCGGGGTTTTGGTTTTTCGGCTTTGGGTTTTGGGTTTTTTCCCGGGGTGGAGCTAAGGAGCCACGGTCCTTGCCCGGTTAGCCACATAACCCAACGCAGGTGGCAACAAAAATGTTGCAATCAAAGAAAAGTTAAATTGTAATAAAGCACCCTGGGTGAGGCAGATGGGGAGGTAGTCGGAAAAGTGGGGTCAAGTCGCGAAAATAAGAAAAGTTTTCTGTTGTGCAAGGGCTAAACAATTTACCCTTTCTCCTGGTCAGACTTGTTGTTGCTAGCTCAGCCGACAAAGCCCTTCTCCGTCAAACTTTTCCCCTGGAAGACCCCATTGAAGGCGTGAAGGGGTTGGACAGGCGCGGCACACGGCGTCAAGGATTGTCAGAATCACCAATGGTTGCGGCGACAGATGGCAGCGCTTTAAATAATTGAATAAGTAATTACAGATCCCTGGGAAGGACTAAGTTACGTATGTATTAAGTTAAGCGGAAAAGTGTTATCACACGGGGACACCTCTCAACGAGGTATGATTAAGTTAAAAAATTCCAAAAATGTTTGATGTCAATTTAGTAAAACACAATGATTTTATTGACCTAAAATAAACTACGAGTTATTTATTTATTGCTTTATAATTATTTCCGCATTTTAACAATGGTCGTTAATAACAGGGTGTAATTTCCATTAGAGAGTCCATTTTAAATGAAAAGTAAACTGAATTAATTGGCAGACGAGACCTTAACGAATTGCATGAATAGTGAAATAATAATAGTTTTCAGTGCTCCCCATAAATTATGGAAACGGGAAATATGCACCGACTGCGATGACCAACCAGGTATTATAATTTCATGACAATCTTGGCAGGAAGCGTTACAAATTATCACTCATACGCCACGCTGGCCACGCTCCAGCCAATTGCCCAGCAAGGACCGCAATCAAGTGGATTCTCCGATTCGCTGCACTTACTGTGCACTCATATGCATAAATGTCGAGTGCAAATGTGTATCCATTGGTTTTATTGTCAGTCGTGACGCGCATCGCGACAGATCCGACGAGTCATCAGCGGTGCCTTGGAGCCGAACGCGAATCGAAATCAGATAATGATGCTGGAGCGAAGAGCTGACTTAGGAGCTAATTTTTTACAAGTTCACGAGCCAAGGGTGGGGCGAACTTAAAGGACGAAAGCGAAAAAAGGATTACTCAGAGCAGTGGCAACAGGGTTTTCGGCCCCGCTTGAGGCCCTTGAGGTTTGGCGTACATTTTTCTTTTAATTAAGTGCTACAAACTTTTCACTTTTTATTTGCCTTTGTTGGTGGAGGCACCAAAGGACCTGCTGAGGTCCTTAATGTAATTAGCCCGGGTCCCCAGCACGTAGCCATAGCCCCGACTTCTGCTACCTGCCACAAATTATTACCCTACAAGTGTGTTATTATAGGAGGATTACCAGGGGGAATACGGTGCCAAAATAAAGTATTAGAGCTCACAGTGGTTTCATCACACCCCAAAAGAATGTCTAGCTTCTTAATGGTCATTGAATCTTATCCAAAAATGTGGAAGCTAGTTTTGTTCTTGTTATAGTCAATTACATAAATTCGAACACAATGAACGAGAGATGTGTTCAAAAACCCTTCCGTTGTCCTATATATCCCACTTTACAGCTGTTTGAAACCAAAACGAGCTGTACTGCTGAGAATGAGGTGTTTTTTACAGTTTTTCCGTCGAGTACCCCAACTGGTGGGCGCTGGGAGGGGGCAGGACGAAAGTTGGAGACGCTGGAAAGCGGGGAAAGTGGCAGGCGTTGCATGTGTGTCAACGACTTGGTCAACAATTATAGGCTTTGGCGCAGCCCTACTCGTCTGGGCCAAGTTTGTAAAGTCGGCATGTTTGTTTAATCCTTGCCATAAGTAGTTGGCTATGCTATGCGACATCCTTATGGAATTTAATAAGCTTATGCCGCCTCTGTTGGCCCTGGAAACTTTGTGCCAGTCGTGGTTGGGGGTAGCCCGATGCTTGTCACTCCCTGAGCACCTCTTGGATGAGGTCTTCTTCGATCGTAGACAACTGCCAGTGACGTAAGTGTGCGTTATGGCGATTTCATGTAAATTTTACGCTGGAAATCAAGCCGTGCACTTTGCACATGGCGCAAAATTACGCAAATCGATTAAATGCAGTTTTTGGCAATTAAAACCCCAACACATTTAAACGTTTTCCTTCTTTCTAGTTTTTTTAGGTTTTATCAACAATTTTATAAAAATGTATTTGTTATGCTTTTAACGCAAATTTATTATCCTAATAAAAGGTCTCCTGATTCAAATAATTTTATAAGAAATGCAAGCAAAAAAAGATCAAATATAATAATCGTTTTCAACATAAGCCAAAAGTTAACAAATTGGTTTGAACTTTTAAGAATTTAGTACATATATATTTTAGGCATCTTAGGAGTAGAAACCTGAGCGTCCCAGCTCAGCATCACCTTACCTTTTGTCCATTTCCTTCTGATCCTGCCAACCTTGCAGATGATCCCCATCATCCACCTCGTTGGATGTTGTCGGTGGTGGTATCATCCTCCACATTGCACAGTGGTTGGGCTTGTATGGAGACGCGGCCAAAAATACTTCTAGTAGACATATCGCCATGAAATTAATACCAAAAATCCAAAAAAATATTCTAAGTATATAGGAAAAAAATTGGGTATATAGGCCGTCTATATCATATAGCTGTCATAGGAACGGTCGGTTAAAAATCAACATTTAGTATGAAAAACTTTTTTGTTTTTCAAGATATCTAAACCAATCTTACACATTATGTGTTTTGTACATTTATATATATTCTTAACAAATTTGGTTAGAATCAGAGAACTATATCTTATAGCTCCCATACAAAATTTTGCTGCAACTCTTAATAAAAATCTTTTTTTCCACGAGAGTTGCTCAAATCTTAGCCCCAAAAAGTAAAAACAATAAAAAATTCGTATATTAAGTAATTTATTCGTCTAGCAACAAATGCACAATTTATTTTAACAATTTTGCTTTTTTTGTGCATGCCCTTTCATAACCGGGCAAAGAAAACGCCCAGTTATGAAAGCGTCTGAACCTAAGAGCAATCTGTTAAACAAATCCTTATTTGTCTCAAGTTTTTTTACGTATATATCCAATTTGCTTTTCTAGTTCACTTTTGTCAAAAATATAGCCGTTTTTACAATGTTCGCTTTTAGGACTTTCATTTTTTTTTTTTTCTACTGCGCTTCCCTCTTCGTTACACCATAAATAAAAATCATAAGATCGTGCAAGCAAACACTTATAAGTTATAACCTTATCAAATTTAATGCACAAAAATATTAATAAAATAAAAATTATTAATAAATGAATAAATAGTTTTTGAAAGTTAACCACAAGCATGACACACGAAAACAGAGCAACAGCAGGACTAGTAAATAAACGGCAAAATTGGACCCTAAAATTGTAAAGACGGTGTTAGTATTTTTACGATTTTAGGCGCATCGGCAAATTTCGGCAGGAAATTTTTACACATTTGTTACCTTAAAAGTCCAATAAACACATTGGCATACAAACCAATCGTGGATTTTTGTGGGGTCACAACTAAAACCTTAGCTAAACATGAAAAAGACGTTCAAAATATAGACAAAAAACATGTATTTTTTCAAATAATTCTAATAATGGAAATAATTATTATTAATATATCAAATTATATCTCATTTTAAAGAAAATACCTTCAAGTTTAATCTCCGTTACATACAAATTTAACTTGCACTCGTAAATAATGACCTGACCACTTTAAAGTTAGATTTTTTTTTTTAAAATTCGCGAAGCGCGCATCTGCGCACTGCAAATTACCAATTGTTTCCATCTTCTATTCTATTTTTTAGAAAGTCTCGTTCGATTTAAAAAAAAATCTGGTTTGCCATGAAGAAGCTGGGACATTTTAAAGGCGATTTGTTTACTTTTTGTAAATTTTTGTTGTAATGAATTTTTTTATTTTTGGCCTATGGGCGCAACCACTGTGCATTGGCGCCATAGGAACGAGGGACCAAAGCGCTCAGCATAGTTTCCCGCTTACTCCTGGGTCACCAGCATGAGGTTGACATCCTTCGGGCAGACTTTAAAGGTCTGAAAATAAAACTAAAAAAAATCCGACCGCATGTATTTTGCTAAATTAAATTGTGACTTTCATATCAGAGCCACAGTCGAGGTTTCAAGTTGTGTTTCTCCCACCGGAACCCAACATTCTGTCTCGTCTGCTGACCTGTTCTTATTTCTGCTCGGTGGCTTTTCTACCTTATTTCAGGCATACTTACTTTTGTTTATCGTTCCATCCCTTACCCGTTTTTATGACAACATTTTGCATATCACAACGCAGAAAGTCTGGCAAGTGACACACAATGAGGCAGACAGATGGGAAGGCAACTAGGAAGTTAACCCACATACTCGCACTCGCCAATGTATGCCCACATAACTGTCTGCATATCATAAATGTAGAGCCTAGTATCTATAAGAGTGCCTGAAAAATTCGCGAATCATTCGATTACGTGGCACAGAACAGCATAAGGTGCAGATCTAGTATGATATAAATTTCTTCCTTGAAATAATTCATCTAAAATACATGAGGCCAAAGGAACAAACATTATAACTCCGCAGTTAAGTAAGATGTTTCCCAACCTTGAAGTTTCTTAAACAATCTCTGAGATGTTTTCCTTTGGCACAGGTTTTTCTACTCATGGGAATTTACTTATTTAGTGCATGAATGCTCAACAGCTGCACAACGTGTTAATTCAGTAGGTAGTAAAGCTAAGACGTCAAAAAAGTCCGTGCCATGAATGTCTCGGAAAATTATAAACGAGCCTTTTGAAAATTTGCACACAAGCGCTCTCTATTTGGACCAATTTTACAGATTTTTAAAGTCTGATTTAAGGCATTTCCCCCATAAAAAATATATTTTTTTGATCATCATCAACAGGCGTGTCGATCTAGCCATCTAGTCAGTCTGTCCGTTTTTTCATAAACTTGTCTGTCAATTTTGCCCCAAAATAATCATATAAAAATATTGATATATTGGCTTAAGAAGTTCAAAGTGAAGATATGGGGAAACATCGATTTTGTAAAGTTTAAACATTTCTAAAAAAAGGTAGACCTCAGGAAGGAGTACAGATCATCAGGAAGTGTAAAAAAAAGAGACTGGAAATATTTGCTGCTTATATTGCTCTAATCAAACTAAATATTCATTAAAAAAAATACATAATAGATAATAAAAAAAAAATAAAGAGCAAACTTATAAAAATCTATATCATATTTTAGGCCTGAACATCGCACAGTAGCGCCTTTTCTCATTTTACGTTGCAAAAATCATAACTTTTGAACCAAATAAGAAATTCAACTAATTAAAACGGCAAATAGCAGGTAATTGTTGAAAAATGTACATATGTATGTATTGGATAATGTGCCACGCCCACCCATTCGCCTTTTTTTAGACTATCAAAGTGAAAAAAACTATTTTTTTATGAAGACAATTTTTAAAGAATATTTTTTATTTAATTTTTTATCTTTATTTTTATGTATTTGCTTAAATAAAAATATTTGGAATGCAAAAAACAAAAAAATATATATATTTTAATTTATAAAAAATAATTTTTGGCTGACCTTAAAACAAAATCGTTGTCATTTTTGTGTTAATATTATTTAAAAACCAATGTAAAGGAAAGATTTTGCATTCAATACAAAAAAAAAAAAAACATGAACAAATTTAAAATTTTAACCCTAATAAGCGTTTTTGCTCTTAAGTAAGTATTTTTGTTATATTTTACCCCTGAGTTGCTTTGGTTTATGCCGTTGCATTTCCGCAGACGCAGCGATTGAAAATTGACACCTGGCAGGTAGCGATTTACTTGTGCAAGCCCAAACACAACTGCCGTTTTTTCAGCTTAGTTTACAGGCAATGAATGTATCTATCATTTAAAGAAACAAACATGACGATAGCTAATCTACATTTTGAGTTATGCTACCTGAAAGTCGACCAATTTGCAATTTTTTTCTCCTATGATGCAAAAATGGAAGTATTTTTCAACTTCGAATGCTCATATCTTCTACAATCTAGTACAAAAAATCCTAAAATTGATTTTATTGTAGATTCTTAATCCTTGGGAAATTCTCTGTCGATTAAGTATGGTTAAAATCGATTTTGCGACATCGATTTTTTTAATTTTTGCAACGGCTTTTGTTCTATAGGCGCTACTCGTATTCGCTTGATCCTTATTGTCCCTGTCTTTACACACAAATGCTGAAAACTCCCTGTTTTCATTTCGCCAAAATATATCGATTTCAACTGTCCCAATTGCAAACTGCAAGAGTACGCAAACTTAGACGTCCTGAAGTTAGCTTAGCCTTTTTCTTGCTCTTCTATTTTTTTATTTTGGGCAGGACATAACGTAATTTAATTAAGGTTGTTTCAGGCTCCAACGGCTATCGGAGACCCGACGGTGGCCCCTATGAAGCAGTTGGCAGTATGCCTTATAACCTCATAACTAATTCATTTTTATCCCATCTTGTTCTTCTGCATATTCAAATTGTTCGTGTTATTGTAGCTGTAGGATTCAAGACCCTGGAATCCACGGCAAATGAGAGCGGATGATGCACAGTGGCCAGTTTTCGATGAACACCTGGTAGTTCCATAATTCAAAACATTCAATTCGTGGAAAAATAAATAAATGTTAAATGGAAAACTTGGTACAATAACCGAAAGTCCCTTGAACTGAGCATTGATTACATTAATTTTTAACTTGGAAAAGGTATCAATTCAGTTGGTCCTTTGGGAAAAGCTCACTGTGCGGCAACAACAGCGAAAGATGACCCCGTTTATTGGCGCTCGTAGACACGTTCGCTGATGTCAGGCCATCAGTTGTGCGTTCCAGCCTTCCTCCTCCGTTCCCAGATCGTGTCTCTCCGTATCCTCCGCTCTGTGATGCCACTTTGCAGTTTGAATAATTTACTCTGCAGAATAGTGCAAAAGCGTTCAAAAACAACGCTATTCCCTTCAGGATCGGCGAGGAAACGGTAACGGTAACGGAAACGATAAACATTTAAACACATTTGACAGACTCGCCGCCATCCCGTCATAATTCCAAGTTAATTGCTTTGGCGTCCCTAAGCCCTTCAATCTGCAATCAATATTATGTCGCTCAGCCCGACGGCAAGCTGACCAGGAATCCAAATCCCCTTTGGGTCCATGGCTTTTCCATTAGGTAACAAATCCCCCGATTGGGATTAGTATGCTGTAGGCTGCGGAAGGACATTGGGCACATCAACTCAAAATAATGTTGGTACTTTTTGTCACTCAGTTAATAGTTCAATATATTCATAAACGATAAGGGTACACGCGAGTATTTGCCAATCAGCACTGCATAAAATTACACATTCCAATTTCAGATTGTAAATAAAATGCAAAAACGTTCGCAGTAAACATGCTTACATTGAATTACCTAGTTTCCTCCTTTTAACATTTTCTAATATCTTGATTTGTTACACACTTATGTACCATGTTGGCATCTGTATAAAGCCGCTTGCTGGAGGTTGAAAGAACGCTACTGAATATTGTCAAGCTAATCCCGTACTGGAAATCAATAAATAATAATTTAGCACAATCCATTTGGCATTTGGGGCTGTGGGAGCCGACCTAGTGCAATTAATCTCAAATGAACTGAGTTGATTTAAATTGAGATCCAAGGAGCACAAGGACGAAGGGGAGAGCGGCTGAAGGAGCTTTCACGCTCCGCCGGCTAAGGTTTGGGAGGATAATTCGACTCCTTGTCTGGGAGATGTTTAAGCACTTGATTAATGCTGAATGAGAAAGAATTCGCGCCGGAGAAAAGGACACAAAGCTGTGCGCCAAATCAGCGATTAATTCTAGAAAATCAGATAGAGTCGAAGAAGGCATTTGAGAGGGATACAACGAAGGCGTATTATTAATGCTGGGTATTAACACACTATCCACTATATCCATTTTTAGTGAAATAGCGGCACTTTAATTGCAAAGCAAAGAAAAATCATACACATGTGCGTTTATGATTCCCAACTGATTCTAACATCCCCCGAATGAAGTGACGGTTGCCGGCCAAGACTTATATATTTGTGGCATTCGAAGTAATTTTGGTCGGTTTTCCTGTGCTTTCAATTTGTTTTCCTATCATTCTTTGTTTTTGTACTTTCGTGAAGTTTTAAAATATTTGTGGTATTTCATGGTATTACTTTTTAGGTCTTATTGAAATTCATTTTCATGAAAGGAACATAGTTGGTCCGAGTATGGTTCCAAGAAGCACCGAAAATAATTTTTAAGTGCCAGAAGGCAATATTCAACTTTAAAGTCACTCTTCAAACATTCAAGTTTTGATAGGGAAACGACACTCTACCTGTTATTTTAGTGTCTTTTCACTTCATTCCTGTGCCACTGCAAGTCGTAAGTAATGCGTTCCGCAAATTGCTGGAAAAACAAACTTTGACCCAGACGCGACCCCTCGGAGATGGTGGGAGGGAAGACTGTCGCTTAATTGAGTTGCAGAAGAAAAAGTAAAAAAACCTGCGGGGAAAAAGACAAGCAGAATGAACTTCAACCCGCGACTACTTTAGTGCGAATTTTATAACACGAGCACCTTTTAATACGAGCCCCCAATATACATACTTATGTATTCCGTCGGCTAATGAATCCCATTTAATTAGCCACGAAGGAAGAGCGAAAATCCAGGACATGGATCAATCTTGGAGAGAAACTCCCTCGGGGCTGCTCTTTGTTTTTGCTTCTGTGTTTGGCTAATTGAGTTCCTGGAAGTGCGTGAATTTGAAGTTAATCAAACTAACAGAGCTGTCAGTTTGGTCTTTCCTTTTTTCTGTTTGCATAGGCGTTCTATTTACTATTTAGTAATATGTTACATAAAATCTGAATAGTTAGCTTTAGATTCATTACAAAATAATTTGTTCTGTGCTTAGGTTTAAGCGTCATAAAACAAAACAAACTGCTCATTTTTCACATGGTATTTGTGTTCTTAAGTATATTATTTTCTTTTATTGAAAAAACGATCCTTTTCTCATGTAAAGTATAACAGCACTATGTAGTTCCTAATGAGCTAATGTCCAGGAACTAAGGATAGTTTTGGCGAAAACTAAAAATCTTGGGTCTTTCCTCAAATTCCATTTAATCACGTCCCGTTTGTGCTTTTGTATTAGGATCTGTTCATACTCAAAGCATTGAGTACGCGGTATATATGTACATACATACATATGTGTGGTATATACATAACACACTTCCGGCTCATTGATTGCACGGCCATCGAACAAAAGCCAGCAAAGTGTCAACTTTTCGAATTGATAGCCAAAAGATAGCAGGATGTGCACGGAATGGGCATTGGGATGGCGATGGGTTTGGAAAGTACGGCGGACCAGGCTAGATGATATACTCGCCGCATACGAGGATAAATCAAGGAGCTCGCCGAAGGACGTTCCATTCCCTTCCACTGTGCAATGTGTCCACACGTGTGCGTTTGTCTGTATGTAAGAATAGAAAAATGGAAAGCCAATGCAACTATTGCTAGGGTACAGTATCTTTTACCATGAAAAAATTAAGCAAAAAATAAGAGAAGCTAACTTCGGAGTGCCGAAGTTGGTATACCCTCGCAGATTGCAATTTGATCAATTATAATCTATCCCTATCTAATATAAAATGAATTTCTTTCATATTCTTTTTATTTTTACAGTGTAACACTTTTTTAAATTTTTTACATGAAAATTAAAAAGTAATTTCCCCCCACATTTATTTCTATGGCAGCTATTTGATATAGTTAACCGAAATGGCCCGTTTAGACTTATTTACGAGTGAAAGTATATAGAAGACTATCTGCAAAGTTTCATTCAGATAGCTTCAAAACTGAGGGACTAGTTTGCGTATAATCATACAATCGGACAGATCGATTAAAGCTGATCAAGAATATATATGTACTTTATAGGGTCGGAAAAGCATTATTCACTGCGTTGCAAACTTCTGACTAAAATTAATTTAAACAAGAAAGGAAGCTAACTTCGGCATGCCGAAGTTTGTATACCCTTGCAGATTCCAATTGTATAAATTATAATATATCCCAATATAATACAATATGAACTACTTTCATATTCATACAATTTTTAAAGTTATACATTTTTTTACATTTTTTCACATTTTTACATGTAGAGTAAAATGTAATTTTTCTCCACGTTTACCGATCGTTTGTTTGGCAGCTATATGATATAGTCGTCCGATTCTTATTAAATGTACAACAAAATTCTGAAAAAATATGAAATACTAGTATCTCAAAGTAGAAGAAATTATGTTGAAAACTGACAAAGTTATAATTTTTTTTCTGAAAATTCCACGACCGTTCCTATGGCAGCTATATGATATAGTAGTCCGATTTTTATAAAATTAAATCCAAAAATCTGAAACAATATAAAAAGCTCATAACCGAGAGTTGATCAAGATATGTTAAAAAACAGTGAAGTTATAATTTTTTTTCAACAATTTTACGAATCGGTTGTATGGCAGCTATATGATATAGTTGACCGATCCGGCTCGTTCCGACATATGTACGAGTGAGAGTATATAGAAGACTATCTGCAAAGTTTCATTCAGATAGTTTTAAAACTGAGGGACTAGTTTGCGTAGAAACGGACAGACAGACAGACGGACAGACGGACAGACGAACAGACGGACATGGCTAGATCGACTCGGCTGTTGATGCTGATCAAGAATATATATACTTTATAGGGTCGGAGATGACTCCTTCACTGCGTTGCAAACTTTTGACTGAAATTATAATACCCTGCAAAGGTATAAAAAGGAACAATTTTAGCCTAAAGAGGGCCACAAATCGATGCTTCTGTTTAGTTTTGTAGGTTTTTGGGGAATCGAACTGAAGTAGGAACAATTATCTTCTCGTTCTCCTTGTCCAGGGCGTCTTCAATATAATAAATTACATAGGAAAATCACTCGCACATAAATATTGTTTCAATACAAATGCTTACTTTATCCAGACTATAGCCTGTAATGCCTCATCTTAGTTTAAGAAGAATTCCAAGGACATGTGTGTGGCAAGGATTTTCGCATATTTGCAGAGCTGAAATCCCACTTGGTAAATTACTCAAATAATTTTGCGCACGCAGCCGAAATGGAATGCACTCTTCCCTCTTTCCCCTGGCAATTTCCCCGTTCTTTGTGCGGGAAAATCCAGCCTTCCAGCTGCTCGGTTCATTTTGCTATCTGCGCTTAATTATAATATTAATTGAATGGAGCTGCCTCAGGCGTTGTGGCTGCTCCAGCATTTGTTACATTTTCGAGAAGTTCAAATGGGACAGCGGGGGGCTTACCAAGGGAATATGTATACTATAAATTCACATCTTCGCAGGTGGCGACTTCCAAAGGATACTAAACTACTACTACTTGCCATGAATACATTTTTAAGGTCTTACTTGCTCTCTTTTTGAGAGGATTGTGTGATCAATCGATTACCGATAGTTGCCAAAATAACACATTCACACCAACATAAAGAACGTGCAATATTAAAGTGTCATATACATTGTGGAAACATTGAGCCCTTTTAGTTGTTGTTTATATGTTTGAATATTTACCAAATCAACAGCAAACATGTGGCTCAGGCAAGTGTATTCCTTGATTTCTTATTGCTCTCTCTCTCTACCCTTAGGTCACCGATTCCCATCAAGCCAAATACCAGGGACCGTAATCATTATAAGTAAAAAAATAATAATCAACGTTTAATGATTATCTACAGATTTTTATATATATGTTTCCCAAATTTTAATAATTAAATTTAAAGTTTTATTTAATCGCCCAAAAAAATGTATACTGGGTCCCTCCGTTTTAAAGCTATCTGAATACAAGTCGGAACGGACCGGATCGGACGACTTCATCATATAGTGCCATGGGAACCTGCGAAAATTTTAAGAAAAAAAATTAAAATTTTATCATGTTTCAACCTATTTTCGTCTGCTTGAAGATACAAGCATTTTATGGTATTTTAGAATTTAGTTTTTAATTTCATAGATCTGGTGACTATATCGTATAACTGCCATAGGAGCTAATTACATGTTACTTTACATGTAAACAATGTAAAAATATAAAAATTAAAGACTACAAATATTTGAATATAAATAGATTCCAATTGCAATCTGCAAGAGTATACAAACTTCGGCGTGCCGAAGTTAGCTTCCTTTCTTGTAAATTATGAGGCAATTCATTTTTAAGGAATATCTCAAAGCGGAATCCCATAGAATCCGCCATCTGGCCTTGAACATGGACATACACTCCATCCAGATATCCAACAGATGGACTCATTTCGGTGGCTTTAATGCCTGCGTGTGGTCTGCGGTCGCTTGTAGCCGTGGTCAGCTGCGCTTCATGGGTTAATGAATCGCTGTTAACCCCTAAGTACCATCGCCTTTTCCCTACTTGTTCATACATGGCCTCATGCAAATGGCAGCAATTTAAAAATATAAAACTGAAGCAAGGTAACCATTTAGCTAATGGCCAATTAAGTAATTAAGAATTAGGATCGCACTAACGTGACAACTGCAAATTGAAGGATTGGCAAAAGCGTTTGACTCCGAAATCGTTTTGTCGCCGAATTTATGAGTTGCGGACCAACTGTGCCAAGGGCCATCGATTAGCGCCAGGGGGAATCGGGGAAAATGGGTGAGAAAAGCGAGCGACCCTTTTACCTTCGCCAAAGTCTCGTCCTTGGATCCTCGAGCTGTGGGTAATTAAAGTCGCGTCTGCCGTCTAATTAGTTTTGACCCAAATTACACCCAAAGAGCATTAAGAAAATGAATTGCACAAAAAATCCAGCGACGTCGGCAGAGCACGAAATGAAAATTGTCGAAATGTGATTTTAATATGTGCTGCTGCCAGTCAGCTAACGGCGTCGAATCATTTTTATACCCTTGCAGGGAATTATAATTTCAGTCAGAAGTTTGGAACGCAGCAAAGGAGTTATCACTGACCCTATAAGGTATATATGTTCTTGATCTTGCGTTTTCTCTACCATAGCTTCATTTCTTATAATTCTATGCGTTTTCCAACCCTTTTTCTGGCACCTATATGATATATGCAGCTATAGCTCAAAAACTAAGGGACTAGTTTTCATCAAGAATAACTCCATTTTTTGCGCTGACAAAAAGTGGATATCCTCCAACGGTATAACGGTAAATCAAATCAAATTAAAACGAGCAAATCTTCTAGGATATATTTAAAATATTCTTAATTTCCTTTTATTATATGTTTCGTAAACTTTTAACAAAAACAATGTTTAGATTAAAAGTATGCAACATTTTCTATGTCTAGAACTTATAATATCGAAAACTTACATTTTTTGTCAGAGTTGTAGCTGTAGCTTTCGAAATAAGAAATTCAATTTGCGTCAGATTTCGAGGTCATGACATCCATTGCCCCTTGCGTCCCGTTTCCTTCAGGCTTTCCCCCCACAATTCCCATTATCAGCTTTAACGGCACCTGGCACCTGCGGACACAAGTCGGGGGCAGGCAGGCGAGCTGCCACAGATTTCAGGCTTGAATAATTGCAAAATACCAGCAGAAGCACTGCCGATGTGGTTTAAAGAGGCCGTCTACTGCAGTGGGAATGTACTACAAAATGAGGATCAATAACTGAACTGGAAAAGCTAAGATTAACGATATTATGATGTTATGATTAAATGAATGACACACAAATATGAAACAGAACACACTGGACTTAGTTGATTTCAATAATCTTCCCAAGGTGTAGTTTTAAATATATCTAACAAGGCGGCAGGTTACATAAATTATAAATAAATTATAATTTACAATTGTTTAGAATATTTTACTTGCTAGAGTTCTTAAAAGCTACCATAGTCATTGCATAAACGCAGCTGTCGCCGTAGAGGCGTGAGAAAAACTTGGCAGGGCCAAAGGCTGTAATTAAATCCATCTTCAATTTATGATGGGCCAAGGGGGGGCGGCAGGGTTTGTGGGTGGGTGCTCTAGTGGCTGGTGGGTGTAGTTCTGTCGGGGGTGGACCCGAATGGCAGGCGGCATAAAGAAATTACACAAATCCATCAAGGCACGCAATGACATCAGAGGCGACTCGCAGGACTCGAGGCGAGAACAGGGCAGGACCTGCGGGAGCCAGACCCGGCCACCACATGACGCGGCCTTTTCCTGGCTCAAATGGGGAAACGAAGAGATGCACTCAGAAAACAAGTCTGTGGTATCACTGATTTTAACTAAGTTTAAGAAAACCAGTTGTTTAACTCGGATCGTGCATTAAATTCGATTTCTTGAAATTGCCACGGTGCCACAGCTACATATAGTCACATCCGTTAACAATGAGGCCCGATTGTAACCTTGTAACGTATTTTATTTACCTAAAACCTTAAACTTGGTACAACAAATTCTATATGGGTATTTTTTCCAGTGCAGATAGGTGGCTGGTGGGGGCTGGAGGGCTGTACGTTGGTCAGGCGATAATTACCAAAGTCTCACAAGGAGGCGGCGCCACTGGCGTACGTTTCCGGATCTGGTCGTTTACCATTCCGCAGTCCTCTTCGTCGGCCGTTTGGCTGTTAATTTGGTTTCATGTTTTCCATTTTGAGGCGCCATTTGCCGGCGGCCATAAAAATCAACGGGCACGTCAACGAGTGTGTCGGGGTGTTCCTTAGCTCAGTTCCTCTCAGGCCGGGGGTCACATCATCATCATCATCTTACGGATCCGCCTCATATCTCATCTCTCGCCTCATCGTCGTCAGCCCTCATCTTCTATGAGTCGCCTGTCAACGGCACTGCGTCCATTGTCCGGGCCACTTGTTGTCCGCCTTGAATCCGACTCCGGGCACTGGTACGGGTCGGAATCCGGCATTTGTGTTTTGCTCTTTATGCCCGATCCCGATGGGCACCCCCGAGATTGGAGCTGACAGTCTTCGATTTTATAATACACGAGTCTCTCTCATATTCTTAACCGTATATAAATCGGAATGAGATATGGCTCAACTATAAAATATTATAACTTCACAGTTTTACAAGATATTTTGATCTACTCTCGGTTAACAGGTTTTTAACATATTTTTATTTATGTACTTTGAGAAAATAATCATATTTTGTAATATTTCAGAATTTCGTATTAAATTTCATGAAAGTCGGACCACTATAAGCTTCTATAGGGAGGACCAAGAAATTATTAGAAAATAAGAGAGGAAGTTTGTATACCTTTTCAGATTGTAATTGGTTCATTAATAATCTATCCATACCTAATATTATATGCATTACTTTCATATTGCAGTTATTTTCACAGTTTTACATTTGTTTTAAAAATTTTTTTTTTAATAAATATATCTTATATTTTTACTTTTTTTATCGGCAAAACTAATGTGCCCGTTTTGCAAATAGCAAAAATCATGTGAAAGTAAAATCGGGAGCACCGTTTTTCGTTTTCAGAAACGAAAACGGTAGAATCTCGTGAAAGTGAAAGTCAGAGCAGGTCGTATTCTTGGATTTGTAGTTTTTTTATGTCCGTATGTATAACAGTTTTACATAGAAGAAAGAAGGAATAATTTTCTTTCTTTAATTAGAACATTTGGAGGGCTGAGGGCTGAGTAGATGAAACTGGAAGAATTCTCTAGCTTCCCAGTCCCCCGAAAAAGACAGCCTCAACCCTCCTCAAGGCTTTGTGTCAGACATCAGGTGCAAAGCAGTTTCTATTTTCACAACTTTCAGTATAATTAATTCAAATGCTTTCCATAAAAAAGAACGAGAGGGGCGTGGGTGGCCAGGATAAGGGGGGAGGAGTCGGAGCATGTGGCATTTATGCAAAATAGCCTCAAATACCTTTCCTCGCACGTGTGCGAGTGTGCGTCCGTTGCTGTGTGTAAGTATCCTCGGCAGGACTTGTCTTTATTAACAGATTTACGCTCTATGTTCATGGTATACTTTTCTGCGTCGAGGCTTACATTTAAAGGCGAAGCTCTAAAAAACAGTGCACTGAAAAAAAATACAGTTCCTTTAAAAACACAACAGGAATCCCGCTGTTCCATTGACTCTATAAGCTGGTATCGAGCCCAGAATATTTTGCTAAAGGTAATCAACTGTAAGAGTTCGAGCTAAGCTAATTTCAATGCGTGTGTTCTGAACGTAAACAAACTACGCCGATCAAGTTAGAAAAATTAATAAAGTTACCCGTAAATAAGAAAAAAATGCCCTGTAAGATACAATGATTTTAAAAAAAGTCTGAAGGAGGCCAATCTGCAACGTTATTTAAGAATAAATCCAATTAATTTGGACTTGTTGTAAAGCGTATATGAAAAAACCAATAAAGTACTTACAAGCTACAAAACATCAAAAATGGATCGACGCTGTAATCCTTTTATTGTGCGCTAATATATCAAGTAATTTACGATGGGCTTTTGAATATATTGATTTTTTTGGCAACGACAAATCTTTTAAAGAACTGTGCACATTGTGGAAGAAGAAAAAAAAACAATCTTATTTGTGACGCTTTTATAACTTCACTGCATTAAATAGAGTTTTCATTCATGATTTGACAGAACCATTGGGTTTTACCTAAAAGCTAGATGTCAATAATTTACTTTTAATTAACATTTTAATGCACTGGTAATGCATTTTGTTATGCAATGGTTGGCTGAAGCTACATTGCACAAAAGCTGTAATAATGAAACTAATCATACTAATTTTTTGGATGTTACTTATGTATATAATTTGAATAGTTTGTTTTAAATTTTTAGCTAAGAGCTTAGAGATCATATAAAAAGTCGAGTGGTGCAACTCCCTAAGTTCATCACTGATCTTCTATAGATTTAAAAATAATGCTCATAATGCTAAGATTCAGCTTGTTGTTGTTTCTTAAAAACAAAACGTATAAAAGCCCATCTGAAAATGTATTTTTTGCAAGTGTGCAGGCTGCTGGCTCCTTGTTCCAATATTTTCCCTCATTTCGGAGCTTGATGAAAGCTTACACACAAAAGTTGTTAAGCTGCGCCTGCCTCCTGGGGAGTTTTCCATCGGAGGATGATCACTCCTTGCATCCAGGATAGTGGATTTAATGGCCTGACTGGAACCAGCGCCAAGATAGGAACAGCAACTGGAAGAAGGGTAATTACCCCGACCGGAGACCAAAGACCAGACGAAAGTTGTGGCCAACTTGTGGTGGCATCGAAATCGGGCCGATAAGCAATCTGGGCACCAAGGACCAGCCTGCTCATTACTCATTAGTATGCATTGATGTTGGCTGAAGCATCGAAAAGTAATCGAAAGGGATATAAAAATTAATTTACGAGCTTGGCACGCAAATCGAGCTTCCCCACGCGAAGTAATATCGCAATCGCAGCTCCTACGTGTGTAATTCCCATACAGCTGTCCTAGATACTCTTGTAGATGTGCAGAAAGAGGGTCCAGAAAAGATCTCGGACATCCTGAGACCCAATTTCGACCCGAAAATAAAAATAGGTTTTGATGATTCTATATCAAAATATTTATTTTTTATTTATTTATTTTATTATGTCACGAAAGGACCTATCTTTGTTTATTTTTTTAAGGCTCTTGCTTATTACTATAATTGGCGATGGTGTTGGTTTAAGAATTTGCTCTTAAAAACATTAAAGATTTAAAATACACTGCAAGGTTATAATATCTTTGTCAGATGTGAGTTATTTTATGTTCTAACTCACTTCGACTGGTTATTTGCAGTACAGCTGCTCTGGGTCTCTTGTGTTTACTAATGCCGAATCGGATCAAAATCAATGTGAACCCCTTGAGCGAAGCAATTGAAAACATTTTTTTGCGTCCAAATGAAGGGCTTTCTCTCTCCTGGCCCTCAGTCTGTGTCTGTGTCGCTGCAAACGAGCGAATGTGGGCATCCTTGTCGTTGACAGGCCAACCATTTTGCGGGTGTCCATGTCACGGCAGTAGCAACAGCTGAAAAATAATCGTTTCCAGCCCGCACAGCACATCCACATTCACATCCACATCCACATCCGCCAACTGCCAAGTGAAGACAAACACTTGAAAATAAAACCCCACTCGGCGAAAATGCTCCCAGTGCTTCTGCCGATTTTCCTGGCCCTTTTCTACCTTTTCCACCATTTCCACCTTTATTGTACCCTGATAGGGGGTATTTTTTCTCAAATAAATCCGAGTTTTGAGTCTGGAGCAATATGCGAGAAAGTACAGTCGTGTGCTCAAGAGTGACTACATATTATGATGACCTTGTCACTGAAATCGGTAATAGCGAAGAGTAGGGTATGGGAGCGTCACCGTGCCCAGGTCCGCTTCCCTCCATGCTTTTGTGTTTTTCAAAAGACGCTCATGTTGCCACAATGGTGGACGGCGAGTAGCGAACGGTGAGATGATGATGATGATGATGGCGACACTGGCAGACGGAAACACGTGCAAACCTGCAAAGACTGGGTCACAGGGACGAGGCAGATAGGAACGGGGGGTGGGAGTGGGCAGGTGGGGAGCAAAGGGCTGCGGGACAGGTGAGAAGGCAAGTTTGGGGCCATAGCTTTGGGTTTTCCAGTTTGCCGCTTTGCCAAATAAACGTGCGAAAAACGCGGCCAACACCAAAAACTACAAATACA
The DNA here is from genome assembly GCA_008042585.1 of Drosophila punjabiensis. NCBI lineage: Eukaryota > Metazoa > Arthropoda > Insecta > Diptera > Drosophilidae > Drosophila > Drosophila punjabiensis. The sequence continues at coordinate 95,306 of VNJR01003693.1, forward strand.
AGAAAAATAAGTTCAGCTGGAAACAACCAATAGATATCCTGGTTGAGGGAAAAATGCCTTTAAACCAACACTGAAGTGAAAGTGAATTAATTAAGGAAGAAACTAGCGAACGAAGGATTAAATATTTATAATTTCTAACATTAGGAATTTCCTAGCTTAAACAGATTCTCTAGATAAACAAAATCTCTTGGAAGTTAAACATTCCATTTGCAACCGAGAAGCGAAGACCTTCCTCTCAGTGTACGGGCCTTACCCATCTACGGTTATGAAAACAGTTAGCTGGCTTGGTCGGTTGGTTGCATTCCAGCTGCTGTTATTTCAGGATCCTCCCATCCGGCGCAGGGAACGTGGAGGGGCGGAGGGCAGGCCAGACGCTGGCGCTGCGAAAAGTGTGCCACAGATTGCAGCAACTCACGTGCATCCTGAGCAGCCTCACAGGCATGTGTGCCCTGTGCTGTGCTGTGTGCGGGTGTCCTGTGAGCAAGGATAGCTGAGGGAGACAGAGAAGGAGGTGCTTGAGCCTCATATTTTGCACTTTGACGGCTACCAAGCCAACACGAGCACGGCAAAAACAGCTAAAAAGTGAGAGAGCACCGAATGCCACAAGTAAAACCACAAAAAATACATGTTGCAGACAACCGGAATGATTTTTGTGGGCCTCAAATTACATTTTTTTGTTCAACCCTCCTCGTTCACTTAATCCCACCAACATCAGGGTTTCAGTCGCCAAACGGGCAAATTTTCATATTTGTTAGGTTACCCGAAACAAATCTTGTTTGCTCAAGAGGTATTTATTCATTTATTTATTTAAGAGAGATATGTTTAGTTTTACTTACGCCATGGAAGTCTCTTCCTTGAACATGTTACTTGTCGTTCGTAACATTTTCAAAAAAATCTTCACAGTTCTCTAAAATGATTAATTTCAACAAAAATAGTAACATTTGCAAGAATTTTGAATATTCTAAAGCAGGTTTAACAATATTCAAACGCATAAAATAAAATAAACTTAAAAATAAAATGCGATAACAAGAAGATTTTAATTTGATCAATTATAATCTATCGCTATCAATATAACATGAATTACTTTCATACTCATATTATTTTTAGTTGTAAATTTTTAAATGTTAAGTAATATGTAATTTCTGATTTTTATGAAACTAAAAATAAAATTCTGTTAAAATATAAAATGCTTGTATCTCAAAGTAGAAGGAAATGTGTTAAAAACAAACCCGACCGTTCCTTTGCCATCTATATAACATAGGAGTCAGAGTTTCATAAAATTAACAACGAACTTTAAGAATAATACAAAATGGTTATATCCTATGGCAGGTATATGATATATATTTAATTTAATTCTGAACTTTTAAAATGATATATAAAGCTCATAACAGAGAGATAATCCAAATATGTTAAAAAACAGTGGTTATAATTATTTTTTTCTACAAATTCACGGGTGGTTTGTTCTGACTTATATACGAGTGAGAATATTTTCAAAGTTTCATTCAGATAGCAAGGGTATAAAAGGGCCTTTTTTCTCTTGATGAAAACTCCTAAAAGACAGCATTATGTTTTGACTTTTGCTTTTCAAGTTACTCTAAAAAGTCGAAAGAAAAGACATCTGCATTTGCTCTTCGACCTTACTGTGCCTCGTCCAGCTCCCAGATATGCGAATGCATCTTGGTAGGTAAATGTGGCACGGTCTGTGGCATGTCATTATCTCTACGCCACAACGATAAGCAACCTCATCATCGTCCGAAGCCGTCGGCAGTTTGCTTTACATTCTGCTGCCTCTCGAGACCCTCCTTCCAGCTACTGTTGCCCACTTATGAGTATTCTGCACTTGTCAGCTCGCAATTCGCAGTCCTTCCATGTCTCACCAGATACACCAAATGCCCGAAAAATGGAAAACAAATATGAAAAGCTTAACGAAAGCACAAGCAGTGCAATTTATCATAGAAAATACATCAAACATGGAAACGTGATTGATTGCTTTCACAACGCATTGCAGTTTTTCCCTCAATGTGGAGTCCTGGTGGAAATATATAAAGTATATCGGCAGACGGACATCCATAAGTATTACAGTTTTATTATTTTAGTTACGAAAATCGATTATTTGATTTTATTTTTTATTTGCTCTAATTCATATCTAAATGAGATTATTTCCGATATTATAGCATTTTTAAGTGAGCGCTCTTTCTCCAGGCTACTCTTACCTTGATTTATAGCTTTTGTAAACTAATTATATAATTTTGTTCTTGAGTTTTTAGTTTTTGTTGTTTTTTCTTTATATTTATTTAATAATAATTGTTTATTCGTAAAATTGAGTAATTTCAGAATATGTTTAGTTTAATTATAATTATTTATTATACTTAAGTTGACATCATCTAAGAGACTAAGAGACAACTTTGGAACTAAACTTAGGCTGCACTTCAAAATTACAAATAGTTAAATAGGTTACGAGCTAGAATTAGGATGAATTTGGAATTTGGAATTTTGGCGTTAAATCAACGACAAACTTCTTTTCTCATTTATATACAAATTGAGTAAGAATTAGAACCAAACGGCTATTTTGTACTCAAGTGGTGAAATGGTTTATTTCAGCACCATCATATTAAGTTCCTCTTTCCAGGAAACAGATATGAAGATGAAGCGAAAAACAATGAAATATTTTCATGGGAAACTCTTTGTGCTTCGACTATGAAAATTCCTTGGCCAAAGGACTCGCAGTCAGAGTCTTTTGCGGACTTGGGTGCGTCTGCGTGTGCCTTTGCTCCGGATATTTGTGAAATATTGTCAACAAAAATCCAATTTCCTCCTGCCTTCCCGTTTGAATATGGCCCATAGTCAGCGATACGCGCGAGTGGGAGCAAAGGAAGTCGGGTGTACTAGAGCTCCAGGATGCAGGATGCAAAATGCAAAGTAGGTAGGAGTGCACTAGACATTTGGAGCTCGTGATGAAGGAGCCACGAGTCCTGGTTAATGGGCAGGTAACCAGAGTCGTTGGGCGGAATGCAACTCGTATCCAACTGCACGTTCTTCGGGTTGTTTACTTACTTACACTGAGAGAAATCCTCTCAATAAGCACACCTTACAATTATCCTTTCTCCTTTTGCCCAGCTTGCCGAGCTTAATTAGGCGAATACTGTACTTTTGAGGAGGCAAAATTAAAACAAATTTCGTTGGTCGTAAATCACAGAATCAATTAATATGCACCATTTTATGAGTACTTAAATGTTACTTGCGTATTATGGCACATTAGCCTTACTTTTTAGCAGCAAACTGAAGTTGTGTTCATAACGTCCTTCAAGTCGATCAACCTGCTCGCTTATCCCAAGTTAATCGCAAGTGATTTGTTCTAGTTTTCTTAAAAATTCTGTGCGGCTTGGCTTCCGCTGCAGCTTTTCTCTTAAGTATCCCTTTCTCTTTGCCTCCTTGCCGCCAGCCTCCATCACGAGAAGCCGCGTTTTTGGGGCGGAAAATCAGGACAAGAGAGGAAACTCGAGCCGGAGCTTGAACACGATTATTGTGTATTGTTATAATAAAGTTCAGCTTCATTTCCTCTGCCATTCGCCGAAGGAGGTGGTGGCGATTCGCATTCCGGCTCCTGCTCCTTCTCCGGCCAATGCCTTAGCCTCACGCTCAAGTGCGTCTAAGTATGTCCGTCCCATTGTTGTCGTGGCCATGGATGCCTCCTTCAAGCGCCCCGACTTGCACTTAATTTCCCTCAGCGCTCACATGGCCGCTCTCGGAGAGGAGAGAAGTGTTTGCCCTGCACTCCAGAGCTTGCCCGAGCATCGAAACGGCCACCTGACCTTCGGCCGAAGGGAGGTTCCCGGAATCGGAATCGGAATCTGGGGGAATCCGGGGGAAGCTCGCAAATGCCGGAATGAAATGGCCTGGGATGATGGCGAGACCTGCCCACTCACCGCACTCAGTGTTCCCATGCTGTATATTCCATGGCTTTGGCTTTGGCTTTGGCTCTAAATTGTAATTTATTTTAATCTCATTTTAATAGATATTTATGTTTTATTTGCCATTCGTCGTGCGGTGCTTTTAATGCCTACATTTCCGACATGTCAATAAATTAAGTTGCTCCTTCGGGTCTTTCTTTTCTGCTTTCGATTTGTTGACAGTTGAAAATTGGATTGTTCAAATGGGTGCTGGTGCTGGTGCTGTTCGGGTTTCTTTTCCGGCACACAGTGCGTATGAACGATTTTTGGTTAGCTGTAAATCAGGGGACCTTGGCGATATGTACGACAAAATCCGGTGACAAACGTGGAGCGAAACTATAAATCTTAGCGGGAACTTGGTAATAATGAAGTGCAATTTATATTCTATCGGCAGTTCTACTTCTTAGTGTATCTTGAAATAGCCTTTTTGTGTGATGTCATACACATTGGTGTTGCTAAAAAACGAAAGCACCAAGCGGTGGCTAAGAGCTTAACAAGCTAACGACTGTTTAGGGGCTAGGTGCCAAGCCAGCAGCAGCACGCTGGCAGCAAAGTGCTCCATTTTTCTCAGCGAATTCCTCGCAACACAAAAGGAGAGAGACTCGCGTTTAACAAGAAAATCACATTAAGTGGGCAGCAGTCGGAGGAGCAGTTCGTTAGTTTTGTTGCACGTGAAACGTCGACGCAAAATGGGCGAAATGCATAAATCATTTGGTAAACAGGTACTGCCAAAGAAAGCGAAAGCAAAAGCAATGGCACCGGCATCGAGTTTTTTGCGAGGCAACCAGGACCACGCATGCAAGGCTCTCCTTAGCAGCGAGGAGGAGGTGGCGAGAGTTTGCCAGCAATGGTTCTCATAGCATCCTTGATGGCATAAACTGCTCAGCTCCTTGTTGCCGCTGCAGCGATGCTGCTGCTCCTGCTGTGCACTTGCATAAGTCTATCAATAAATAATAAATTTGTACTTCATTGAATTTGCAAAAGCAATACGTCGGATAGACTGCGTGCAGAACGCACTGTGCTCCTGGCCCTGAAGTGGAGCCAAAGCCCCTGATTCTGGTCTCACATCCTGCTCCTCCTGCTGCTCCTCCTGCTGCTGCTGCTGCTGCTTCCCCTGATCCCGCTGTTGCCATCGTACTATAAATGATGCAGCTCTGCAGCTCGGCAGCTACAGCCGATATCCATCACAACGGCTTGAAAATGTGCGAGAAAAACTCGCTTAAAAATAACATCCCCCAAATGCGATTCCACTCGAATTGTTTATTGTTGAATGGTTTCCCATCAGGAACGGGAATGGGAATGGGAATAAGAATGGGAAGGGGAACTTCGTCGAGGACCTCCATTGCCGTTCTAAGTAGGAGGTTTGTGAAAGGACGCCAATGAGATATATAAATTCGTTTACAAATTTGTAAAACTCCAAAACCTAGACAGAAGTGTATTGATATCTCAACTGATTCTTACGACAAATCTCTAGCTAGGAATTTGGTAAAAGAACTTCAGATATGTTGCTTTAAAAATTGGGTATATGTCGTGGCCAAGGATATTCGAATTCCAGCCGAATTAAAACTTTATTTTGCACTAACGCTTGCCACAAATTGTCTAGTTTTTTATGTCATTCCCAGACCTTTGCTGGCAAATCAAATGGGATTATGGAGGGGCTTACAATAGCTTACCAAAGCCCAAAGTCATTTCCATGCACACACATCAGACACCGAATGCAACGCTGCTGGCAAATTTAAAACATATCATTGGGTTTCTTACGCAATTTTCGATACTTTAAAATGACAAATACAACGTGTTGTTGATCTTAACACTCGCTTAGACTGTATCCCCATGAAGTGGCTCGTAGTTCTAATCTATTTGTTCGTATCTCACTCGCTTCCCGCAGATGCCTCGACGCTTAGCCGCACTCTGTCTAACCCCGCCACCCGCTAACATGTGAATGCCCAACATGCTACTAAAACCACTAAATCCCGCTAGCACCGATTAAAGCCAACGACAGAGAGGACGTTAGAGGGCAGGAAGTGACCGCTACCGCTACCGCTCCCGCTTCTGCTTCCGCCCCCCAAGGATCCAGAGACACGGAGAAAATCGCCATGGCCGGACCACAGGTGCAGCACAGCCAGCGACCAAACAGCGCCTATTACACGGGTCTCAATGGCAGTGGAGGCGGAGGAGGAGGTGGCGGCGGCTCCTCCGCAGGTATGGCTAGCAGTGCGTCGCACACCGGACTGCATGCCCTGCGCCAGGTGAGCAACGAGACGGAGCTGATATACCGCGGAAGTCACAGCAACGGCACCGTGAACGAACTGCCCTCCAGCGCCGCCCACCACCAGCTGCTCACGGGTCGCGTGCAGCAGCCCCAGGCTCCGCAGCAGCACCAGCAGCAGGTGAGCAGCATTGCCGGCACCGGATCGAGTGTAACGGATGCCCTGATAGGCACCATAAGCTCCGGCGGCGGAGGCGGTGGCGGCAGTAGTGGAGGAGCTGCCTCCAGCAGCGGTTGCACCTCCGCGCTGGGCCTCAAGAAGTCCAGCACGCAGCGCAGCATCGAGATCATCGTGGACGCCAGTCAGTGTGGCAGGGAGTTGGTGGCGGGAGCAGGCTCCGGCGCAGGATCCGCTGCGGCAACCATGGGCCCCGAGGACGTGGAGCAGGGCGGCGGCGGTGGACAGGACTCGTCGTCGTCGCACCGGAAGTCGTCGCGGCATCGCCACCGACCGCTCCACCGCCGGCTGATCACCTATGTGCGGAACCTCTTCCAGGGGAGCACCACCCAAAATGGTAAGCCAGCGGGATGGGGTCCAGGAAGGGAGAACCACATCGCCATGCATTTCCCATCGAATCTGGGTGCATCTGAATCAAGCCTGGTCAGTCTATCACTCGCACACCTTGGCCACATCCAGTACTCGACCCGTAGCGGGGTGGGGCTAGTAAAGGAGAAAGAATTTCCTAATTAAAGCATTAGTTAATTAATTTAACGGGGGTAAATATTTAATAATCGAAGCTGGATCTTGTTCCCGAGGTATTTAAATAAAATGTATGCATGTATCGCTGGATGACTGAAGTTATCGTATTAGCTGTTTGTATGGGAACTAATTTTTCAGTTGCCGATAGAATTGATTGATTTGCAAAACACTATTTGTTTCTAATTATTTTGGATCATTCCTTGACCGATATATTATGCAGTTATCCGATTTTAGCAAAGTTAAAAGTGCAATCATTTTTTAGGGATTAACCAACTACATCTTTCAACAGATAGCTTTCCATCTGGTTTAAAAATATTCTCAAAATTTAATAATAATAAAGATAAGCTGTCAGATCAGGCCTGGTTACATTCCGATCAATAAAGGAACGTTGGGACTGTTGTTCAATAAAATATTGGTGCAGGAATGGTCACCTAAATCAATTTGGGTTTCCGTGAATCAATAATTTCCCATTCGTTATTGGCCCACTTTTTTAGCTGACTTAGAAAGCTAATCATTAATCAATTGTCAGGCCCAATGCTTTTTTTTTTGTCACCGGACCTCGCCCACATTCATCACCGCCCAAACTTGATTTATTTCCTTGTGTTTACTCTACATATTTATCTTTTTGATTTGTGTTATTTTTTTTTTTGTATATTTTGTAGCTCTGAGAAGTCTCCTGGTAGCCTGGGGCTGCCTCGCCAAGCGTAAGCGGCAATGTCTCTACTTCTGTTAACCCCTTGAGCACCCTAACCCCTTACTGACCCATACATATGTACATATAGCTCGATATATATATATATATATATATATAGCTTTAACCCGTTCCCCTTGCGGCTGGCCCTGGCTAACCCCTGCCAAAACGTGCTAGCCACTTTCAGTTGGGGTCAATTCGTGGCCATGAATGCACAACTGTCGACGCGATGGAGATATTTTTTTGCGCATCTTGAGATTGGCGGTCGAAAAACAATAACTAAAAACAGAAAAACAGAAAACCGAAAAATCAAAAATTAAAAAGCGCTCGTAAAGCGCGCCTGTAATTTCGCAGCTGTTTTTGTCGCCTAACCGAAATTTATGCATGGCGGACTTTTTCCCATTTTTTTTCCATTTTGTTGTTGTTGTTGTTTATTTTTTCTAGGGTTCCTGCGGGCGGAAAATCGTGGCAACAGCCTTGACCGCTATAAGGCAGTGTGGGTGTGAATATTTTTGAGTGGACTGAAACATTAAGAAAGTCGAGCATTTGCGATCGACATAGCACACTTAAGGGAGATAAATGGTTTTCAATCAACACTTTAATATAGTAATAATAATAATTTATATTTTTTTAATAACGGAATATATATTATTGGCATAGAGCAAGTTGAGGTCCATCCCAGTTCATAGAACAACAGTTTTTCTTATGGCAAAGTTGCAACCCAGCAATGTTAGTCCAACATCCACGGAATATATTCGTACGCATATGTATGTAAGATGAGATTTACTCAACTTGTTTATTTTATTGTTATTATTATATAGTTTAGATATTAACACTAAAGTTTACAAGTTTAGCTTCCTTAGGCTTTCTGAGTTACAGCTTTTATCTCTTTCACTCTTGCGGCTTCTGTCTCTGCCGAAGGTCACTCTCTCACTCCCCGATATGCTGCTGTTCCTTTCTTCTTGCTCTCTTCTTCTTCTGCTACTATGCTGCTCTCTCCTGCTTCTCGCTCTGCTCTGCTCTCGCTTTGTCGCCTACTGATCTCTGCTGTATTCTGCTGCTTTTTCCTCTGCTGTATTCCACTGCTTTTTCCTCTGCTGTATTCTGCTGCTTTTTCCTCTGCTGTATTCCACTGCTTTTTCCTCTGCTGTATTCTGCTGCTTATTCCTCTGCTGTATTCTGCTGCTTTTTCCTCTGCTGTATTCTGCTGCTTTTTCCTCTGCTGTATTCCACTGCTTTTTCCTCTGCTGTATTCTGCAGCTTTTTCCTCTGCCGTATTCTGCTTTAACTCCGCCTTTCTCCTATCCTGTCTTACATGCATATATACATATATAACATTTTCAAGAGTATTCAGATTCGAGGGTCGCCTGCCAAGCGAAACTTTCGCATTGTTACTTATCAATTTGATTCGATTTGATTTGATCTGAAGAGCCCTTCGAAGGCCTTCACTTAACCCTTTTGTGTGTGCCGTGTCTAGCATGATTAATTATGAAAATTGATGGAGGGAAGGACGAGGACCGTGGCTCAAAGTCGAGATTGCATTGATTGTTTACGGCACAGTCGGGCGACCGTTGCTTCGGGCCAAGGAACTATGCTCGTTCAGCCATCGAATCCTTGGAGCAGGTTCTTTTGTCAATTTGTTCGTCCTGAGCTCCGGCTTCATCCTTGCTCATTCTTGTCTTTGTGTCTCGCTACTCCCTTCCCCTTCCTCTGGCAGTACTACTCGATTTTCCCCCAACGATTTCCCTCATCCGCCCGCACTGAGCAGTTGGCAAAATGATGAGCTAGACATAAAAGTTGCATGGCTCATCCTGAAAATTGAATGCAGGAGCAGCTAAAGGGAAAATCGATAGGGAACACAATATAATATTTGTTTGTCAGTGCTTCGGCCTGAATGCTGCACTGAGAGAATTCCCGACCAGCACCGAATAGTAAATAGAAATAGGGTTCATGCTTACTGCGTCCTGCAAAGGTAATCTGTTTCTGGGTGGACAAGATCCCAGGACTTGATAGTTTCTTTTTCCCAGTGTGGGTCTACGATTTCGACTGAAGTTGTGGCAACTGGGATCGGGGGCGCGGCCTTGGGCAACTGTTGACAATGACAGTAGACAACAAGGGCTACTGGAAATCGAAACCCTCGAATGAAATTGAACAGGCAGAGAGCAGGAACTTTGCATTCCACTCGCCGGCACTTGACTCCCCCGCCGGGATCCGAACGCTTTTTTGGCCCTCGAAATGAGCGACGGATTTGCAGCCAGGCCAGCCGTGAGAAGCGGCGCAAAAGTTTTATTGAAAAAGTTTGAAGAATGACAAGTTCGCTTCCCAAAACCAGCGACTCCATAAGCCACCCCCAGCCACCTGTCCAGCGGCTCGGCGTCCAGAGTCCGCTCTTCGCTCCACACCCACTTGATACATCGCGGTTTTTCAGTTATTAAATGACACGGCACTACAATGTTGTTTAATGCCTACTTGCCACTTTAAGTGCATTTCAAACACGACACGAAATGGAATACAAATTGGCCTAAAATTACTACCACTACTTATGAATATTTGTGACAAAATTAGTCTCAATCTGGGGTATTACATACTACTATTCCGGTATTCGGGTAGAAGATTTTGCTGAACGCTTTTACATCATACGGTGGACCTGAATTTATGTAAAAAATATTTAGATATATGCATAATAAATAATAAGCATATAAATGGCATTTATCATTTTAGCTAGTCCGTTTCAGTCCTTTACACTTTATACACATTTGTAACTGTATTTATTGACGCAATAGAACGCTTATTAATTTTTGATAATTTTTGGAGTATTCTTGCAGGGCATTAAAATTTTATTTGCAACGATTCAATTCCGGTATATACATATGTATACTCTTGACCAGTTTTAACAGCCGAGTCGATCTAGCCTGTCCGGCTAGTCTCTCAGTTTTTGAGCTGTCTAAATGATGTTTTGCAGATACTCTTTTTTACTATTCACATTAGTATACATAAAAATTTGATTGGGGCAGATCGGACACACTATCATATAGCTGTCAAGGGAGAAATAAATCAATTGATATGAGAATCTCAGAAAATGGGCATTAGTTTGTTGTATTTTCGTTTGAATGTCTTATATATTTTCTTTTGTTAATTTTTTTTATTATTATTTGGCCGAACTGGATTGATTTGCAAACATCCAATTCTATTACTTCGGCGTTCCGAAGTTAGCAGTCTTTCTGTTTTTTTATTTTTTTTATTAAATAAATTCAATTACAACGATACATAGCCTGTTTTTATGGATTTTGCCAAAAAGAAATTTAATTCTGTGGATTTAATCAATATTAAAAACGCGGAAAATTTAGACTTGGTGATGTTTTCCGGCATAAGCTGAATGTATTTTGAACATAACGTCAGAATGAGTCAATTGAGGTGTCATTAAATACGCTTTCAGGTCTTAAATTTGAAAGAAAAAGTAAATTAAAAATTAAATTAAAAAGAAAACTGATTAGTTTTCTACTCCGACCCTAAAAGCTTCTAAAAGAAAACATGTTTGCATTTTCCCCATTTCCCCCGAATCAAACGGGTCTTAAAATGCCACAGATATTTCCCCAAAATTATATATTTTTATTGATTAATGTGTTTTACGATCGGCCAGTCGTAACTGAATTTCAATTCAATGTAGTAGTTGCTCATCGTTCATCATCAGTTCATAAATTTCCGTCACAAGTGATATTTAACATGTCTTTATTGCATATATTATATTATATCCCCCTTTTTGACTATTCGACAAATTCGAACCATTATTTTCAGTTGACTAACTGCTCCTAATTAACCCGCTGCTTACCGCCTCCAAGCCAGTTCGCTCGATTTAATCGATCCTAAGTCTGCAGTTTTTCAGTCTGATTTAGTTTCCAGTGGCCAGCTCCACCGCTCCGCACTCTCGTGCGGCAAAGTCAAGGACGCCGGCAATCCTGCCGCTGTCCTTGGCCGCGACAGGCATTTCAATTAATTACACAGAAGGGTGGCTCAATGCCTGAGGTGGGAGGTGGAGCACGGTCGCTGGGGAGATCACGAGGGTCCCGAACGGGAAGCGAGGCTAAGTACAAACCGCCAGGAGCCAGAGCGGAAAGTGAAAGTGCAATCGGGCAAAAGAGCTCTCCAAATATGAGCTATACCCTGTAAAAACACATGACCAAAAAAATGATGAAATTAACAAATGTAAATACATTGACGAAAAGAACAACGCAACAATATAACTATAATATTTGATATGTTGTTTTTAAAAAATAAAGATACCTTGAGATGTTGCAGCGTTGTGTTACTTTTGAAAAAACATCTCGAAGTAAATATCCTCTTCCAAGGACATACAAATAAAGCGAAAACAATTATTGTGTGTGTATGTGTAGGATGAAAATAAATTGGAGCCACTGCTCGTTTTGGCTTTGGTAATTGGCTTACTCCACTCCGCCGTCAGATTGTCCCTCCCTTTCCCCGCAGGACCTTCCCCAATGTTTGGCCCCAGCTTTATTGTTTTTTTCTGTTTTCCTTCTTGTTTTTTGCGCTTTCAGTGCCGCAGGCTGCATTTTATTGTCTCGTCCTTTGCCATGGCCTCCTGTCTTTTATTTTTTGCTCCTCTTCCCGCTGCCTCATCCTCGGGGCAGCTCAATAAGTGTATTCATCTTCCTTAGACCGCCGGCACTTCGTCCTGGCAGCCGTGGCTTGTTTGGCCCGCTTTGGCTTTCTGCGCTTTGATGCACTTCATAATTTCTTCATTACGCCACGCCCACACTTCCCCGGTCCTGGTAGGTAATTGAATTCGTTGTCTGCAGTTTGTGGTCCCCTCATTTTGTGCACTTGATGGTCCTATTTCGCCCTGCCCCGGCTTTAATTATAATTTCATTATTTGTTGTTTGCTCGCCAGCGTCGTCCTTCTGCTCATTGCACATAATTTTTAATGGCCGCCGCGATGTTTTAAGTGCAGCGAGTCCTTTGAGACCTGCTTACCCAGCTCCTGTGTCACACTTTTGTTTGACTGTCTCTTGTTACCCGCTTCTTGGCACACTTTCTCGTCTTTCACCGCCAGCCAAGCGAATGCGAGCACGAGAGCAAAGCGTCAGTGTCAGCCAGCGACGGCGGTAAATGTGTCGCAACTCTGCGCAAATACCCTGCAATAAGGATGATGGATAGTTCCATGTCCAGACCGCACTTGGTTCAACCTTACAAAAGTTCTATTAAGTCGAACATCACATTCGTACGCATTCAAAAAAAAAAATAAATAAAAATAACTGATAACGCTGATCAATATTTACGTTTATTTTTTGTCTTTTAATGTTTACTTACAATTCTGGCTTAATTGTTAATAATAATTGTTTTTAAGTTTTGAATTTGGGCAGTTGCTGTAAATAAAGATAATCACTTTCGCGGCGACCTGTTCAAATACTGAAAGCGTCTGAGATTATTTTTATAAAATACATTTTTAAATGTCATGTGTTAATGCCATTTTAAGTTTTCAGTAAAAAATATAGTGGGGTTTATTTTATATTTAATTGTAACCCCTAACGCCAGTTACTTAATTAATTAATTTTTTGATCATTTTTTTGTGGTTTTCTACTATTTTACACGTTTTATTTTGACTCTTTGCATTCTCCAAGTGATGTTATAAAGTAACCGTCTAAGAGTAATGCTTTGTTTTATAAGTTTTTACTAAAAATATTTTTATGTTTAAAGATGTTTTTAATCAAAATATTTTAAAAACTTCATTTGGCATTCTAATGTTTTGAAATCTGTTTTAAAATGTGCTTTATTCTTTCAAGTTAAATCAATTGTGACATTTTTTAAAGTTACGATCACTTTAAAGAACTTTAAAGTTTTTGGTCGCGGTTGAAATTTCTGTAGAAATGCTAATGTTAATCAAACAATTCTTACTTTTTGTTAGCTTAATGTTACTAATACAACTGTAAAATACTAATAGTACTCAAAAATGTTTAATTGTCAAGCCCTGGGGAGCTGTAGAGGCTTTAAGTCTTGGGAATTGGGAACTTGGGAAGATCAGGAATTTTGAAAAATGGTTAAATAGTGCTGGACAAAAATATTAAACGATTCGCATTCCCAAGCAGACATTCTTCTCGACCTTCTTTTTAGCTTTACTTGCTTTTGATTAGACCAAAAAGCTGAACATTTCTTAGGTCTTCTTAGTAGAGCTACCTAGCTCGAAAAAGTCTGGGTAGTGATTCTGAATTTTAACATATCCGGCTGTCCCTTTTGTACAAGGTCTAGTGTCCTTAACTCGGCTATTCCACTTTGCAGGGACCTGAGTATTCGAGTCCTGCGTCTGACTGTGTGCATATGCATTTAAGCGTCAGAAGCTGCCACATTTTAATTTATTTAAGCGCACGCGACGCAGCCGTAAGTGAGTTAAGTGAATTTCGGCTCTCCATTATCTGTCCCGCACACTGGCACAGTGGCACAGTGGCACACTGGCACACCTTTTTGTGTTTTTTCCGGGGGAGTTCAGGACTAGAGCCAGCGATTCGTCTAAGAAAGCTCGACTCCACCAAAAGCAGGCGATGGCAAAGCCAATTGCCATTGCAACCATTGCAACAGCCGAAAAAGTTTCTTCATTAACAAACCTCGGCCCTCACTCGCCCTTGCAAAGCTGCAAGAATGTGATGGAAAACATGCTACAAAGTTGCTCTGCTTTTATTTCGCCTCCCAAATGTGGCTTGTACACTGGCAGAACTCAGTTTAAAAATTTGTAAAATTCAAGATAGTTCCAAATATACATGTATAAATATGCCACTTCTAAGGAGCAGTAAGTCCTAAAAAAACAATACATTTTAATAGTTATTATTATTATTATTTAAGAGCATTAATTTTCAATATTTTCCAAGTTTATAAACGCCAGCAAATGCCTGAGTTGCAGTGTAGAAATAAATGCATGTGTGCTGCCGAGGAGGAAAAAATTATACGAAATTAAATGAGATAAGTGTCGGAGCATTGTCTGTGCGGCAAACTTGCAGTCCAACTTTTTATTCCCCATTTCTCTAGTCATTCCCCAATCTTCTCCCTTTGTCCACGCGAGGATAAACCTGCCTCAAGTGGAATTACTAAGACCTAAAATATGGCTTAAAATCGAGAGGCAAGGAGCTTAAAGTGCAATGGAAAATGTAATTGTAAATTTCACTATTGAAGCCACTAAAAGAATTCTCGTCATATATTCCAACTTATGGTCCTGAGGAGTCGCCAATTCAGATTATGTCCTGAATTCGATTACTTAAAGCCATTAAATTGTGTTCAAGTTCCGGCTACTTGGAACTTCTCTGCGGCTCTCGAAGCACAGAGTGTGTATTCAAACAGCTCTTTTCTTTGTTCGGTTTGTCGATCAAAAAAGGAATAAAAAAAGCGGCAAAGCCGCAGATCAAAAGAAAAACCATTAAAGCAGCCAACGGCAGTTGAAGATGGCTCCATCTCCATCTCCATCCTTCAGTGTGTGTTTGTCGACGCCGCATGTGTGCGTGAGTATCTGTGAATACTTCCACCGAGTGCGCATTTTCAAAGGCATTCCACTTCCGTCTCCCATCCAACCGCACTTCGCCACATTATACCTGCAGGTCTGTTCTAGTTTTCACTTTCGAAAAGTATCTCGCATTTAAATTCCCACTGTTAACGCTCGTTAAGTTCCAATTTAAACAAAAAACGAATTGATTTTCAAGTTGCTGTTGATGCTGATCAAGAACATATATCTGCTACCTTATAGTGTCGGAAATATCTCCTTCACTGCGTTGCAAACTTCTCACTAAAATCATAATACCCTGCAAGGGTATATGAATCGGAAAGTGCTATCAAATTCGCTTCTGAGCGAAAACTGGGAAGGTCTTGATCAATATACATTTTATTAAGTTGCACATACAAATGGATACAGTTGACAAAAGGGGCGTGACTGGTCGGTGTGGGTAAACATTGGGAAAAACTGCACTCGGTGGCACTTATCGACATGCCGCACACTTCAAATTGAGCGAAGGCAAATATTTTTACTGCACAGCAACAAACAGCAAAACGACAACTGTCAATGCTGCACAGACTTAATGGAACCCGGAGCCACACTGCCCCTTTATCCAATTTTGTTGCGTTCACAATTGCCCTCAAAAAAGTGGCTATGATTCCAAAACAAGCTCTCTAATTTGGAACTTCAAATAAATAGTTTAAAATAAATAGTTAAAATGATTTGATCAACTGGATATTAAATACAGCTCAAATCTCAGAGTAGATGAATTTATAAAAAAAATTGCGAAGTTATAATTATTTTCTAAGGACCTTCCTATATTTTTCCGCCCGCTCCTACTTATATACTAGGTTTACTATATAGAAGGCTATTCGCAATTATTAAAGAAAAAGTCACAATTATAAATTTGAAAACAATCTGAAAGAAGAAATATTGTCCCCATATCTTCGATCGCGGTTTGTATATGAAGAATCAAGTCAAAAATGTAGTGTTGCTCTCAGTACTAAACCTTGTGGCATCTGGTGCGCCGAAATCCGGTAAAGCAACATTTCATGATTTTTATTTGTGACATTTATGATGTAACCGCATTGGAGGGTCTGTCGCTGTACACTTTATCGAGAGTGGAGTTTAGGCCACCATGAAACTCTTAAGACCAACATTTTCGTTGCAGTTAAAAAGCACACAAACCGCATAATAATTAAGCCACTTTTCATGTCTCTCCTTGCCGATTCCCTTCCTAAAAAATTCCAGTTTCATAGGAGAAGGAAAATTGTTTATCTTACTTGTTTTCCAAAAACTAACATTATGTTAAAGACCTCAACTGGAAACAGCTGTCCAAAATCTGTTTCTCGTGACACCGTTCTAGGCATTGACTAGTCGCATAAATATTAATTAATTAATTATTAATGAATTAATCAAACACTTTGCATCCCACCTAGAACAACTTTTTAATAAAAACGTTAAATTTTGATTAAATAAAAATGAATAAAAATAAATTAAAATCACAAAAAAACTACATGTCACATGTATGCATATGTTGAAAACTAACGAAATGTTTTTCTGACGATTTACCGATCGTGTGTTTGGCATCCATTCGGCTAATTGAACGTATTTTAGAATAAAAGCGAATTTCTTAAATTGTAAGAACATGTTAATTTGTCCTTCCCTCTTGATTTCTTCTAATAATTTTCTATGATAGCTATGATCGTCCGATCTGTATGTAAAAAAGTAAACCATTTACCAAGATTCAGTCAGTATGGCTATCTGTGATTTCTTTAATTTTTAGACAGGCTGCTGACTGGATAAACAAACGCAACTTCTTCTGTCCAACCGCGTTCTTTTGTAAGATAGAAGATATTATAATGCAAACACAGGGATATTAAATTATTCTTTGATTTTGTACAAATGGATTGCACTATTGTTTCGGTCACAGGTGTAGCGAGTTTAAAAATATTTGCACTTGACTGCTAGCTGTTGCTGCTGCTGTTGCTGCTGTCGCTGCTGTTGTTGTTGCTGCTGCTGCTGCTGCTCCTACCTGCTTCTGCAGCGGAAACGGAAACATGACACCTGCGCAGCCACACACACACACACACACAGGGAGGTGCGTGGCGAGAAGGAGGCAGGAAAGGAGGAGAAAAAGATAGCGGGCAGGGGCAGTGCAGAGAACGTTGGGCAAACAAACGCAACTGAGATAAACAGGAACTTATTATGCGAACTCATGCAAGGTGAGAGGGAGGCGAATCGAAGTCCCCTCGTTACTGCAACTGCAACCGCCCGCCTCCGCCTCTGCATTACTCGGTGTGCTCTATCTGAAATTACACCGACAACAATGGCAATCCCAGGCTCCGGAGCCCCAGCTGGCCGCAAAGCCCGGCCACTGCTGTCCGCCTTGTTTATTGTTATGTTTGCCAATTGCCATGCCAGACCATTGCCACGCCCCAGAGCCCTCCGCTATGCAACTAAATGAGGCATGAGTTTTCACACCTTGACCTCAGCAGGTGGCACCGAAAAATAAAACCGATCCCGAAACCACAAAGCGATTAAGAGCGCCATCATGTCCCTCGAAGCGTTGCATACTCAGCAAGTGCGCACTGAAAATATAAATAAATGCACCTTACTGCACATTATGTGTTCACGAATCGTCAGATGTAAGAAAATAATATAAATTGTTATTATATTCTTATATTCTTTAACATTGAAATTGTTGACTACGAGTAGAGCATTGCATCGTTGTAACAGATACAACTTTTGTGCAAATAATACTAGAGGCTAGAGCGCCTAGATTTGGGATGTGGGCATGGTGACACTGAAACATAGACTTAAAACTCGAGTGCATTTTTAGTATGTGTAATTTCATTGGCTTTTTCTCTTGAAACTAATTGTTGAGCTCTATAGTAATTAATTAGAACTTGCAATTGAATCGCGGCTGTTTGGTCTTACCTTAAGTCTGAATGAAATCAAAGCCTGGTAATTTTGCTTACAGTTCCCAGAGCACGCCGAGCGGCGAATCCCTTCTAATTGTTTAATCTGCCGTTCGAGCGCGTTTAAAATGCAATGTTCACACTGTTCGCACTGTTGGGCAAGCAGTTGGGCCACAAAAATGTTGCTTGCATTTGGGGGCCGCGCTGGTCGCGATTTATTTCGCTTGAATATTCGTCGGCAGCTGTCGAAGCATCCAAAACACTCACAAATAATTTAGGCATTTTCGGTGAAATTCAAGAGCCGCAGCTGGCAGTAAAGTCCCGAAAAATAAAGTAATTTAAATGGGGCCAGCGAGTAGGTGGCAACAAAAGACGGCGAGAAAGAAAGAAAAATTGAGGGAAATCAGCAGCTCTTGGTAAATTAAAGCCAAACAAAACGGCAATGCCAGCTGCACATGAATATATATTAGAATTAATGCATTTCGTCAACATTTTGCTCACAATGTGAGAAAGATGCAAACGACGACGCCAGAGACATAAAACGCAGACCCCAAAACCGAGTCGCAAAAAACACATAGCCGGAGACTGAGGACTGAAGACCGGGGACAGCGAGGAGTGAGTGGAGCTGAAGAATGCGAATGCAAATCCACTCGAGTGTAACGAGGGAAAAGATGAAAATGGAAATGGAACAAGAAATAAAATGGGAACCATAAACAGACAAAGTATGTGTCAGCAATGAGGGGAGGAAAACGCTTAAAAGCGGCCAAAGTCGAAGCTGGAACTTGAGCTGCCAAGGAATTCGGATTGGAGTAAATTAGGTAAATTAACTAGAGACTAGAGAGAGCAGCAAGAATGTGAGAACTGATTCCGACCAGATAGTTTCGCATGTTTCTCCATATATTTTCGAGCAGATAGGTATGCTGCCTGCCCTTCGAATTTGATAGAATCCCTGCCTCTGCCTTGATAAATAAGAAAATATAGTCAAGTTCCCGACTCCGGGCTTCCCCTTTCAGGTCGAAAATGAAATGCATGTGCAGGAATGCATTGCCACAAGTGTGTGTATGTGGCAAGTCTGCAAGCAAATTTAAAACTAACGCCATCGTTGGGTCAGCTGCCAGCTGCATGGGCCACCGTTTAACCCTTTGTCCTAGGTGGAAGCCTTCCTTTTGGCCGTTTAGTTTTTGGCTGGGTCGAACCGGGCTTGGCCAATGTCCCAGAGTTGTGTGCAAATCCCCCCACCCGTCCCTTTCCCCACCACCGCACTGGGTTTTTCTCCGCAAGTCTTCATGCATTTTTAAACAGCCATTTATCAAGCGCGTGAGCTCAACTAACCAAAAATGTTGTGTGTGCACTCGGAGAGGTCTGACTAATTTTTAAATATTTTTAGTTTGCAAAACGTTACGTGTGACAGGAGTTTGGCATTAACATTGCATTGTAAAATAATTTATTGTAATATTATGTATTAAAACATTAATGCATAGCGGAAGTAATTGAAATAGTATATACACTAAAGGCCTTTTTGCAGTGTAGAAACGCGTTAATGTGTGCGTGTGTGCAGGTAAAACTTTTAATTACCTAAAATTGAGGTGCCTCGGCCACAAAGAACTGTTCTTGCTTTTTCAACGCTCGCCCGTGAAAGGAAACCACGGCGAAAAAACTCAAGGGGCTTTTGCCTTTTCGAAAGATGCCCACCCCCCGTTCACCACCAAGCCCCCGATAAAACATACGACCCCCCCGACACCTTACACTCCTCGAAAAGAGGCGAAAACTTTCGACAGGCAAAGTACAAGATACTTAAGGCAACTGGCAAGTCAATTCAAACACTTCGAGCGACTCAACAGATCAAAATCGCGTGTGTCGCTTTCTGGGCAAAGGCACAGGCAAAGGCACAAGCAGCGGGAGAGGGGCCAGAGGGAGGGGTTTGCCCACCCGGCGGGGCTCTGCGGTATATATGTAACAAGGCTGACAGGGACATGTCCCAAAGGCAACTGCTGCATGTACAAGAGTATTCAGGCTGCGGAGGCTGTGGGCACGTCGAACATCAGACGCAGCACGCGAAGGAAATTTTAAAGATTTTTAAATGGGAACTTGGAGAAAGCCTGCAAGTTTTGAAGGCACTTAGTTGTAGGAAAATATGTTAGACAGCGCGGAAAATAAGATTATAATTATGGTATAGAACATCCCTCTTCCCGACTGCCATCTAATGCTTCCCCTGCTTTCCCATCTTCATGTTTCAGACTCGGAGCTCGAGGAGTTCGAGACGCCGGCCCGGTACAGGCCCGACTCGCTAAGCGCTCTCAGCAGAGCCACCCGGTTCACGGAGGACGAGATCAAACGAATTTACAGGGGCTTCAAGGCCGAGTGCCCCACAGGCGTCGTCAAGGAGGACACCTTCAAAGTGATCTACTCGCAGTTCTTTCCACAGGGAGGTTCGTGCGGTACAGTATAGATTGTTTTGTTAACATTTCTGACTTGACTAGTGATTTACTAACGCCTGCCATTACTGTATCTGTATTGTTGCTCTTACATATCTGCATTTGCGCTCCCTTTCGTTGCCGTAGCGATAGCGATAGACGATAACAGCTATCGACCTCACATCATCACTAAACAGTCACCACAAAACACCAACTCCCCATCGTGTAGTTCGAGTCGCAGCATCGCGATCTCGATCTTGATCCCGATATCGATGTGTGTCCCGTGTCCGACTAACTCAGTGTTAAATGTTACCTTTAGTACTTAGTACTTTGTTGAGTTCGTGTTTGTGTTAATGTTTCAGTTGCTGTATGAGTGCCTGTGTGTGAGTTTGGTTCATATTCACCTTATCTCGGACTCTTCAGTTGCCATACATGAGTTGGGTAGCGTTAGAACAGTAAATACCATTTACAATACCATTTCACCCATTCATGTTCCTAGAGTTGTTTTATTTAAACGGAACCCAAACTCACTCGATCACTGACATTAAGGTTACTTATTTATAGCGTTAAATGTTTTGTGCATATAATTTTTTTCTTTTAAATCGTCATTACGATTACTCAGTTATGTTACACTGCCAAATCAATATTTTTGGCAATTCACGTGCTCCATTCTGTTAAAGCCAATCGATGTCTATAGTCCGGAATCCAAATGGAAATTGAAATAAATAGGAAAACTAAGGCTGGAGAACAGGGACAGAGCTGTGGAGCGTACAGTTGCGATTAGGAAAGGACCTCTAAACAAATGGCAATTGTCTAGAGATTGTCCAACCGAAACCCAAAGCTAACGCCCAAGCCTTTGCCGATGAAAACACTTTTCCGGAAAAGTCAACTCGAGTCTCGGGGCGAAAGCCATTGATAATAATGTATGACCCATGGGCCGAAGTACCAACGAGTGGCTGATGATCATCACGGAAAAGAAGACGATAATGACGTGGCAGTAGCCG
This sequence comes from Drosophila punjabiensis, assembly GCA_008042585.1. NCBI lineage: Eukaryota > Metazoa > Arthropoda > Insecta > Diptera > Drosophilidae > Drosophila > Drosophila punjabiensis. Next base: position 116,741 of record VNJR01003693.1, read on the forward strand.
AGGAGGATGCTAATGACGATGCCGGGCTATATTCAGCACGGCAAAAAGGGCGACTCCTTGTTGGGCCGGGCTAAAAGCTGGCCCTTGGCTTGTAAAAATATTAAATGCAGAAAGCAAATTAGCAAAAAAGCATAAAAAGCAAAATCATGTTTCACAAGTCGCGGTCTTTTCAGGGGGTAGTTTGAGGGGGCGTGGCAGCCAAGCCACCCACTTGACCCCGTTTAAACAACAAGTGAATTTTTTCGCATTCGGATGTTTTTGGGGTTTCTTTTTTTCTTTTTTTTTTCTTTTTTTTTTTGCATCTACATCTGCAAAAAGCTGATGAGACCGGGCTGAAAAGGGGACGGATTCTTTCACTGGCCAGTAACTAACTGAATTCCTGATAGATTACTGCGGGCAAGGGTCTGCTGCGGGTTGCGAATTCCGGATAAGGGTTGCCCTGCCTGCCAAACAAAAAATGTCAAAGAAATGTAAAAAAGGCCTTGCAAAAGCCTGGAAATATATTACAGCGAAATTTATTTCTCTAATTTAGTTGAAAGAAAATGCGACTTTTTTAACTCAACCCGTAGTAATAAAGGCGATAGCAGCCCAGAAAGCAAATGTACTTCATAACAAATATTAAATAGTTTTCAAGCTTATTCAAGCAGAAACATACAATTTATATAATTTAATCAATTCATTGCAATGGTGGGTACTTGGAAATAAACTAGTTAATAACTATTTTAAATTGAATCGCCAAATTCTTTGGCTCCCATATCGCGGAATTAAGTTTTGACATTTTCATAGACAGTATAAAGTTCTCTTAAGCCCGAACATACATATTTCAAAAGTAAAATTGATTAAATAAGTTTCGATAGAACCCTCCTCCATGAAACTATTAAGCTTAATCGTGTGCTTTTTTTCTACTGAAAAGTTTCAGCGATTTCTCTTGAATTGTCCGGACGGACGAATCCCATTCTCACCTCAGGGGCCGGCCAGACAAGGGTCATAAATTCAGTTTAGGCGACATTTGTACAGTCGCTTAAATCCGGGCCCGCAGTGGAAAAAGTTATTGCTACACATGTTGGGACACTGAATTATTATAATAAACTTATTTAGACTACAATGCTACAATGGAGGCGGCAGGGCTGGGGGAATTTCCGCTCATCGACAGGCGGAAACGGAAATAAGGAATTCGCAGTAAACATGTGACTTGCCTCCGCCCGTTTCCCGGAGGTTTCCCTTATTCTTCATCATGTCTGCCGTTATCTGATGAAAAATAAATAATGAAATCATTTTTTATTTTGATAAGCTGCTTTGCCACACACACACGCACACACGCACACAGCCTAATACGGGCAAAGAAAAAAATCATCTTCAAAGTTGGTGATTTATCACTTTTGGCTCGCCCCGCCGTCGTGAGCTTTTTGTTTCGTTGCTTTATTTCGCCAGACATGCGCCGCTTCTTTTGGGAAATTTCTGCGCAAATTTTATAACAATTTTTACATGGCACATTTGCAGTCATTTTTGATTTGCCACATCGCAAAAAACACAACAGCAGCCGGGGAGGGGCGGAGAGCGCGCAGAATGATTTCCTGGGAGCAGATGCCATCTTTTGCCATTGAGCTTTGACCTTCGTGGGCGCGGCACTTTGCGTCATGCGTCATAAAAACACATTAGGCATCAAACGGCGACAATAAATTTGGACAAATAAATTTATACACTCGCACAGTACGTGTGTACAGTGGGTCTCGCTGCTTTAAGGTCCCCGCAAAGTTTAAGTTTAAGGCGGCACCCCTCTTAGAGAGCGTGAAAGAGTTTGCGGATTTCGGAGATATTTTTGTTCAAACCAGGCGGCAGGTGGAATGAAGAGAGAGTTCTATCCACCTTTAACAGTACTTCAGCTAAGCTCTTTTGGCCCCAATAAGTCCTCTTGGCTGCTCACAAATTGAGAGAGTCTTAAAGAGTCTCAAAAAGTGTCATACATTCGAATAGAGCTGTCCCCAGATAAGAGGCATCTTACGAGACACTAAATAAACTTGTTTTCGAATTGAGTTATCGACTGCCACCGACACAGTAAATGCAACAAAATTCGCCAATCGCTAAACTTTGGCTTTATGGCCACGGCTTTTAACGCAATGGATGTGCGGCAGTGTGGAATCTTTCCGTGCGGCAGTCTGCTTTTCGGGGCATCAAGCCGAGCGCCGAATGGCATTTGATGCGATTTTATGAACTGACGTCTTGCCGTCTGCCGTCTGCCGACTTGCCAAAGAGGTGTAAACGTTGCGAGCGCATAAACCCGAAAAAAACTTTGCCATTGTCAGCAGCACAGGCAACATCAAGCCATAAACATAAACGCGAATCATAAAAAAAGAAGCTGGGGGAGGGAGCAGGGCCCGGGGGGAGCGAGTGCAATAATCAAAATGTTATGTGATGGCCAGATAACGGAATTTTTCTGACAACCGAGCACGCGGAGGCGGGGGCGGGAGCGGAGACAGGGACGGAGGCGCACTAAGTGCGCTAAGTGCTCTCGGCGAGAGTCGCAAAATGCGATAACAACTCCGGCAAATCTGCCAAGGCCTCACTCTCTCTCTCACTCTTTCGCTCTCTCGCTCTCTTTTTCTGCACGCCCCCATAAGTAGGCAACACTTTTGAAAAGGTTCAAATAAAAGCAACGCACACTTCCAAACAGCAGGGCTTATCAGCAGTCACAGGAGACACTCGCATAATTAGCTGCAAACTGTTTTCCTGCTGCCCAAGCCGCGCTTCGGCTCCCGCCTCCCGCCTCCCGCCTCCTGCCTCCCTCTAAGCCCCGCCGCAGAAACTTTCGGGAGCCCCGGGACCAAAAAAGATGACTTTTCCCCTGATAAACGGAAAAGACAAAAAGCAAAAACAAACACATTCACACACACTCACACTCACACCAAAGGCGAGCAACAAAATAATGAAAAAAAGAAGAGAACATGGGAAAACTTTTGCGGATGACAAAACTGTGGGGAAAAGCGAAAGTCTAAAATTTCGAAGTAAAGACTGAGACGTCGAGGACCCACATAAAACTTGCTGCCCCGAAAACTCATATCTTTGTAAATGTCGGTCAAACTATCGAGACGCTTCATTTCTTGGCACACTGAAACAAAAAAGCTCTGAATAAAGCAACATCAATTCGAAAATAATGAGACAGCAGTGTAAAAGGCTTTATCGGTATGACGTCAGAAATTTATCATATTTTCTTCCATATTCGTGGTATTTAATACCTTTACATGAACTCGCATTAAATGTGTTCTCATTGATTTTAAATGCACAAAACAATTCAACGTTTTGTCACACCCTTTTATAATAGTAAATGTATCATTTATTATTCTCATAGACAATCATGTTACTATTTCAAAACATTAAAGTTAAGCAAAGGATAATGGGTTTATTTTTGTAATTCGATTTCACTAATTTCTTTGTCTTTTTAATTTCATTTTAATTCATCTGCGTTTGGTTTGACAGGCATATGTTGGTGTTCTGGGTGAATGGGAGTGTGCTTGTTTGTAGAGTATATTTGATAATGTTACTGAAAAGTTAATCGCTTCAGTTGCGACCCAATTGGCCAACTTTTGCCAGCTTTGGGTGGCCTGGATCTTGGCCGTAGAATATTCTAATTTAACGCCATCCTCTCTTACTTTCATTTGACCTTTGAACCAACAACGCCGGACATTCGCCTCGACCGAAAACAACAGCCAATCCAACCCTTTATGCGCACTATGTCTTTAATACACTGGATCAGGATCACAGTGGCATCGTCAGCTTTGAGGTAAGTTTAAAGCATCCTAAGCCCTCTCCTCCCCCTTTCCTGACAGAATAGACTAAGCCCGTGCGAATCGCATCGAGTTGGGTTGGCTTTGGTTTTGGGGAAAGTGCTGCTTGTGTCAGGAGGAGATGACCCCATTACACCAGCAGCAAAAAATATTCTATATCAGGGGCAGCAGCGAAATTAATCCATTAAGGAAGATTTCCCCTTTTTGCCGCCCGGTTCTGTCAGTGATGTCACCTTGAAAAGCTCAGCTACAACAATAAATTTATAGTTGAAAAGTGCTAACCGGATGCAGGACTCTAGAATATTACCTTGGCAAAATTATATTTTATATAAATTCCGAATTATATATACATATACTTATCTTGCAGAGACGCATAACGCCCAGAAGTGTGGCTTATTCTCCAAAAAAAAAAAATGGAAAACTTTATTTGTGGATTAAAAGTAGTCCAATAAACTTATCGCTTAATGTATTCCATTCATTCCAAGCTAAGGTCAGTCTTCAGGAAGTAAGTTCTGCAATGGCGAACTCCATCAATATTAATTGAAGTTCCTCGGGAGCTCGTATAAACTATAAAATATTTTAAACTAGGGACTTGCCCGTGGGCTTCAAAATAGCCACATGTCTTGTGAAAATGGCCAAGTTGCCAGAACAGTTTTCCATTTGTGTGTCCTTCCCACTCCAAATACCTTATGAGACATCAAAGTAAGGCCTGCGGCCACAGACGAGCATGCGAAATGCAATGGGAAACATTTGACCAGCTCATTTCCGTGCCTCGTGTGTTCTGGCTTGGGTATCCTTTCTCCGACCAGATTCAGCTCCTCTCAATCTCGAAAAGAATGCGGACCAAGCTGGTTTCGAGTTTCATCATCAAGTGCTGAAAGGAAATTGAAAAATTGTCTTAGAAATCAACATACTCTACCTGTCGGCACCATTTGCTATTAAACCGAACACAAAAACGCCATTATGTCCAATCATTTTTCGGTGCGTGAGAATATATGACACAAACACCGCAGAAGCAGTTTGTTTACTAACGTGAACATTTTTCAAAAAAAAAGTTGCTCCTAAATGTGCTTTCTATATTATATGTTAATACGGTACAGTTGCCTTTGAGTTAAAGTATTTTTGCAATGTGACCTTGGTTGTGTTTGAAACGTGGCCGTTTATCGAAATGCCGACCTATTGTTATCGACAATCGATTCATCTTGTCCCGGCCAATTCGAGTTCCAATCAATTGCGTTGGATGCCAGGCGAGTGCCCGACGATACTCAGAACTCTCACTCACGAACAATTCAATTTAATTTACTCGGTACGCCTCTTAATGTCCGGACGATGATGCGGCGCTAACTGAAACTGTTGAGGTCACCCGGGGCTAGGGACAGGGTCAGAGGTCAGGCTGGGATAGGGGGATAGGGGGATAGGCAGAGGGAGCTGGCAGGGGCGGACAAGACTTAAGTACAATGAAATTACTTTGGACATTTTAAGTATAAAATATGGCTAAAAGCCGAGTGGAGTTGAGTTGACTCCGCTCTGGTTTTGTTTAAGGTTCTTACACAAAGAAAAAAACCTTGGGAACATTAACTATGATTATAATTAATAAATCATTTTTTTTTTAATTAGAATTACAAGAATTGTTAAATTAATTAGTTAATAATGACAACGGCACATATGTAGTTTTGAAATTTCAAACAATATTAACAACTTATGACTGCTATACATATTAATGAATTAATAAAGTGCCTAATATAAGTACAAATTATTTCATTTCTATATTATATTTTTTGGCCAATTTGCCTATTAAGCTCTCCTCACTTGTAGCCCAAAACAAATATTTTTTCGTGTGCAGCTTAGAAGCAAAAGTTGTGTGGCATCGTGAGACTCTAAATGAAGCTGATTGGGCTCAAAAAAGGGGGACGGGTGGTGCCAAATGATGCTGCAAAATTGCCTAAGAACAACAACAAGGGCAAAGGTCCATGGGAGGCGCTTCCCTGCCACCGCTCTGCCCTGGTAAGCGCATTTAGTTACGGTTTATTAGTGACAGGAGCCGAGAACAAAGAGTTCCTCCAGATACTCGCACCCTAGATGCTTAGGCGATCTATTAACTGCCGCAGCACAAAAGTTGTAATAAGCTAAGTACACGGAACACACACCACCACCCGTCTGTCCGTCCGTCCGTCCGTCTGCCTAAAAGCCCCCAAAGTTTCGGGTCCGATAAAAGTGTTGGGTCACGGGCGGAGAAAAGTGAATTAGCGGAGGCATCGGAGTAGGAAAATTTCTCAGAATGTAGGAGAGAGATCTGCCAGATGGCATGGCAGTCGGGGTAAACATGGGCCTGGACAGGGAAGCTCCTTCTAAGTACGTAATAAATGAGTTCAAGAGCAACATTAGTATAGGTTCCACAAGAGTAAAAGAAATGAGAATGTAATTTGCAGGAAATATTATTTTATTTCTGAACAATAATAACAACTGTGGGGAATATTCCTGTTTTTTAAATACATTCATAGCTCGCTCAGTTTAAATAATATCAACGAGAAAGGCCAGTTTTGGTTCTAATTGAAAAGTTATGTTTAAGGGAAATTAAAATATATTCTCTTTTTAATCATTTTTAATAATCATTTTCATCAACGCTTCCATACAAAAGGCAAGGATTTAAAATTTTACCAATACGTACCAGACATTAGTACAGTATAGACAAAAATATTAACTAAATATGAAAATAACTTCCTACATTTTTAACTTGTAAGATACATATATAGAAGAAGTATTGAGATCAAAGTTGAATGTTTTACGTTATGTTTTATAAGAAATTTAACTAAATAGGCGCTTTGCAATCAAGCTTAAAAATATCAAATACTGAAGCTTGCAAAAACTGACTAATAGTTGGTTAAGTTGGCTTTTTTTTCACTATTAAAATACTTGAAAAAATAAATTTGCTCTAAAAAAAACCGATAAATGCCTAATAGAGCTGTCCTTGTGCACACTTTATACTCATTCTTAAACCTTAAGTATTTCAATTCACTTGTTTTATTAATTATTGTGTTTTAATTAAAATAAACTTGGGTTTACCATGCAAAGTACATATGCAATCCGTTGAATTTTCCAAGACAAAGACTCTGAAAATCGTGGAAAATCTTTAAAACAAAACACGGGAAACCGGAAAGCAGATGCATATTTCCTGGGGAAAGCAGGACTTAATGGCTTCATCTTCTGGCATCCGTTGGCTGCACATTCGCAGCTCCTTCCCTGTCCGATGTTCCGCCAGTTTCGCTCTGGGGGCAAACTGCTGCACAGAATAATGCGCCAAATTCAGAAATCAAAGTGAAATGTCTCGAAATTGAAATAAAATGGGGAACGGGAGTGGGCGGAGAATATAGTTTCCACCGAATTCGCGTGTTTGCTGCTGTCGCCTGTCATTGTCAACATTTCTATTGCAGCCAGCGGATTGCACAAAACAGGAGCTGGCGAAAAACCAAAATAAATTTCTGCGGATTGAAGGGAAAATTCCGGGTGGTCCTCCCCGACGGGCCCGGCCCCTCCCTGCCACCCGTGGCGCATGCAAATTGCGAATAATTTTTTTCGCAGTTTATTCACTGTCGAGCGACTGCCCTGCGATGTCCAAACATGAACTCCACTTCCGCTTAGCAGCAGGATGGGCGCTGGTGTACTGAACACACACAGCACACACAATGCCATTGAAACGATGAATTATGGCGATTTTAACGCCAACTTTGTCAGGCACTGTGACTTCATGGGCGGGTAAAATCCGGGAAAGCCGGTGGGGTGGCAGGATCTAAGGATCTAAGGACAGGAATATGCGAGTAGGCGGATTGAAAAAAGGAGAAAAGGAAAATAAGAATGGGAGCACTGAGGAAACCCAAGTTAAACAATGGGACATCTCTGGGAAAATGAAATAGAAAAAGGGAAAGCGAAATTGAATGCGAATGCGAACCAAGACCGAGGGAAGATACGGCAAAGGGAGTCGAGGCGAGGAGAGCGTGACACGAAAATTGGCAATATTGCAAAAGCAAAAGTGTGGATTGAATGAATTATTTTTGTTGTTAACAACATTACATTTTACTCTATATTCTTGAAAAAACGATTTTTTAACTTAATAATCGTGCGGAAAAATAGAAAATTAAGTTCAGTATTTAGAGCAAATTACCAACAACGCCAAGCTCTGCGTGGTCTTAAAGCAATTTTGAAAACGAAAAAGCCAATCGAACGAAAAGAAAGGAGAAATAAAGAAATGAAGCCCGTTTAACATCCTTAAATTCTCGATCTGAAAAACGGCGATGAAACTGGCTTAAATTATGGCTGAACTATGTAGAATATATAACTATTCCCCAGGCATCCTTTTTGTAGAAGGAATCAACTTGGCATTTATGATGCTTGTTATTCACAAATCAATAATGCAATCAAGTCGGCGCTACCTCACGGAGTGTCTGTCAGTCGTCTGTCCGGCCTTCTGGCCCGGGGAATAATCGCAATCACGTCAGCCGTCCATCTCTGAGAGCCACGCACTTGCTTTAGCCGCCTTTTTGCCGCAGTTTATCTGTGCGAGCTTTTGCCTTTTTGCCTGCGCGCCGTCCTCGTTGTTGAATAATGACCTCAAAATTGTAATGACTACAAGGCACGTACTCGATATAAAGCATGCATAAAGCACAAGGAAGGGCCCCACAACCCCCGACCCCCGACCCCTGACCCCTGGCACACACCCCGAATCCGCCCGGTAATTCCCCCGTTTTGTATGTGACGGTCGGACTAAGCTGACTTCCGCTTTTCAATTAAGTTCCACATATTGTTGCAAGGTGTTTTATGCGCGATTTGCATGACAGTCGCGTTTATTAAACTGCCAACAAGAACGGAGCCTTACAGCCACACCGGTACCCGCACTTGCCCCCACACATTCGAGAGTAATGGCTGCAAAAACGGGCCAACGGCAAACCTGTCATGGCCATATTGAAATTGTGGGCAGGGCCAATATGCCACGAGGAAGATGGCTAAGAGTGCTGCGACCTGTTTACGCTGGCAGAAAAGATAAATTGCTCAAGTGTGTGAGATAAAAGCAATCGAGGGGGAATATAAACTCCTAGAGTCCTAGGAAAACACGGAAAAGGGGAAATAGGGGAATGGGAAATGGGAAATGGGGAGACGGGAAGATGGGCAGAGAGAGGAGACTGGAAGAATCCTAGGAGAAAGGATTGTATCCGCCAGCTGGTAAGTGAGGCAAACAGGTTAACATGGCAGCTGAGTGAGTGCTGTAAGCAGTCTCACACGATTCTAGTTGCAAATATCGATAAAGTCAAAACACACACCTAGCACGTTTTCACGAACAAAAGAAGATTATAAATTGTTTGATTGGTCAAATACTTAAATGAATACACTTATTAGCGGACTTTAGCTGGGTGGTTAGGAAAGGAGAACTCTGTTTAATTTCCCTACGGATATTATTTTCGTTCTTTATATTTATGTTTACAAGATAATATCCAATGAATGTGATAGAAGAACACGAAATGTCGACGAGATTGCACTTGAAGGCAGCTCATAGTGGGCAATTCGGGTTGTTTATATTTGTCACACTGCTAAGCTGAGACTCACGTTGGTGTCCTTTGCTTCTCGTTAATCCTTCAACAACTAGTACTGACCAGGTTCTTCAGGGGAAAAGTAGCATAGATCCGTCTAATCACTCGGCAGGAGCAAGTGGAAGTCCGACTGCAAATATTCAATCACCGAGCTGTTTTGCCAGCTTACCGCTCTGTCATTTGTCCCCGTCGAATGGTGAAAGTTTCTGGCTTCGCATTCTAATAAAATGAGCAGTTTTTCCCTGTTTTATTTCTGTTTGATAAATTAGGTGGACGCTGCTATTGCCCGAATGGCCAGAACGACACACAAATGACGGCTCTGTTCGATGCCATTATTTTTACTTTTTACACCGTCTTGCTTTTCTTTTACTTTCCATTCTGCATGCAAAGGGACTCGTGGGAGCCAGTTGGCTGTCAGCTGCGGCCTTCCCGAAACGCCTCAACACCTCCAGGAGCTTTGGGGGGAGGAAGCTCCCCCAGTCGTAAAAAGTTTTGCGCCTTCTCCTTGCCAGCCCTTATCTAGGTACATTTGTCATACAAAGCATAGAAATAAATGTCCACTTCAGCAGCAGAGCCAGGACTCGGAAGTTGGTTGGGAATGAGGAATTCCAGGGGGAGTCCCGTGTGCCGGGATACAGCAGCGGTAAAAACAATGTATGATTTTAAGAATTATTGCCACATGCATGAATACAATGAATACAAGGAGAGAGGCGTTCTTAAGTAGTCGAGGATTGTATGTCCTTGTAGCTTGCATTTCAAATCAATTTATAAACCATTTTCAATGGCAGAAATATGAATGTGTATCTGTTATCTGGAACAGAATGAGCTTTTTGTGTGGACGCAGGTGTATTTGCCAGCGCGGTTTACGAGCAATTTCTTAAAACATATTTTCAATTTCTTGTATACCTGTAACTCCGGCTCTATCTGTCTCTGCCTCTGTCCTGCCGCCGTCCCTTCATTTTCCTGTATGTCCTTGTATTTGTGCCAACTTATTTCTCATCCCACCCGCCACACAGGATTTCGTTCAAGGACTCTCGATACTGTCACGCGGCTCCGTGGAGGAGAAGCTGCGCTGGACCTTTTCGCTCTACGACATCAACGGCGACGGCTTCATTACGAGGGAGGAAATGACTGACATTGTGACTGCCATATACGAGCTAATGGGCCGGCTGCCCGACGAGTGTCCCGAGGAGGAGAAGATCAAGGGCAAGGTGGAGCACATCTTCCAGGTGAGTGGCAATTTCAGTTCCAGTTTCAGTCCCAGTCCTGCTCATGCTCTTTAAATCCCAAACAATTTTCGGCAATTGTTTATGCTAATTACACGCGTACAATTTGAATTTCAGTTCCGAACATGAAACTTATTTACTTTGCATTATGCAAATTCAAATTGTCTATTTCAATTTGTCGGCCAGCAGTCCAGAATGAGGGGCTGTGAATGGGTTTTTCGGTTCAGTTCAGTTCAGTTCAGTTCAGTTGGGCCTCCTGCCCAGTGTGCTCCTCCTTGGATTGCCAGTCACGCATTGTCATTAGCGGTCGTTGGCAGTCGGAATAAATTGGGCAGAGCAAATGGACCCGGCCGAAAGTCCTTGAATAATGTCGGGCGAGAGTGAAATTGATGATAGATGGGCGAAATCATTCACAGCCCATTCCGGTGTTCGGGGCTGTGAATCAAAACTCCTGCTGCTGCAAATGGAAGTCGAAGCGGAAGTAGTGCGTCAAAGCAGTGCCGCTCGCACAGCTCAAAGCTGTTGCTTTTGCTTCTGCCCTTCTCATTCCGGAAGCCCCGATAACTAAATGGATTCAATTGCCAGTAATATCACGTAGTGCTGGGGATGTTAGCCAGATATATTAGCCGACTACTCTTTCAAATAATAAACGTACGGGCGTATCCGAGTGTCGCGTTAAACGCACATAAAATATAGATACTTAACAGTTGCGACAGCATTTTGTTACCTCGTCCGCCGAACCTAAGTTTTCTCAATAACTGCCAAATGGAAGTAGATTTTGGCTAAATCGAGCAGAAGCTAAATTAACTCTGCCAATGCGAATGGTTAAAGCAATGAGTATTTTCTCAAAGGAGATAACTTTAACTTCCCTTTAATCATATCCATCGTACGGGTAGACCGCAAACGTTTGGGTAAGTTTTCTGGCAAAACTACTTCTGGATCTTCTGAAGCGTTTAGCGACACCTAAAATAAATTTAATGGGTCTAAGACAAACGAAAGCTTTTTTGCGCACTAGATGATTAAGGCAATTGTATGATGTCACCTCAAACTGTTTCTTTATGCTTAAAGTTTTTACTTTTTCTACTCTTGCAGAAAATGGACATCAATCGTGACGGCGTCGTGACCCTAGAGGAGTTCCTGGAGGCCTGTCGCAACGACGACGCCATCTCGCGGTCGATGTCCGTATTTGACACAGCATTCTGACCATATCCGACCGACAAGGGCGACGAATACACGGTCCGTCGGCGGCGACGCAGTCGCAGTCAGCAGCAACATCAGCACCAGCATCAGCATCAGCAGCATCAGCAGCAGCAGCAGCAGCAACATCTGCAACACCGACAGGATACAGAGAAAAGTAAGTCCAAGCACAAGACGAAGAACAAGCAACAGCAAAAACAGCAGCAACCACATAGCACTAGACAGCAAAAGTGTTGTCACATAATCGACATGGACGGCGGCGATAGTTCCACAACCACGACCACCACATCAGCGGCCACGAGCACCACTCTCAACTGCAATGTCCTGAACGGGAAGCCGAGTTCAAATCATCCGCTTCCCGAGGAGGCGGACGAGTACGACGAGTATGAGGAGGAGGACGACGACGACGACGATCAGGGGGAGGCGGAAGATCATAGGTTCTTCGTTTGCCGGCACTGTCAAAGGCCGCAGTCCGCGGGCCGCCCTTCGCACATCAAGTCCAAGACGCACTCCCAGTCCCAGTCGCAGTCGAAGTCGCGCAAGCGCAGCAAGAGCAAGAAGCGCCACCAGACAAAGGTTGCAGGCGGCCAGACTGTGCCAGCCAGGTGGCCGGTGGTGGAACTTAACGTGGCCAATGAACAGGCCATCCGCTTCCGGTGCCCGCAAGTGGGGCCGCAGGTGGGTCGCGACCTTCACACGCCGCAGCCCCTGCACTTTCACCATCCGCAGTCGCAGGGCCGCTTGAAGAGTAGATCCCGCCTCCAGCGACGGATGGCCAAGAATGCCCCAGCACCTCCGCCAACTAATCCGCACCAGAGTCCGAATCCAAATCGGAACCTGAACCTGAACCCGCACCCGCCCCAGCCTGCGACAACAGCAGCACCGCCAGCACCCTTCAAACTAGCACCCCTTCCGCCGCTCATGATTGTGGCCAGCGGGGCCGAGGGCGAGGGCGAGGGTGAGGGAGGAGCTGGGCTAGTTGTTGATGACCATCCACTTCTTCCCCAGCCGTCGACCACCCCCGATTCCCCTTCGCTGGTCACCGTGAGCACCTGGTACACGGTGGCCAAGCAGGGTGTCTCCTGCTAATCGCGGCGAGCAGTGAGTATACTTGCCACCACTCCTCCACTCCTCCACTCCAGGCATCCAGACACCCAGCATTCAATCCAAAACAGACCCAAAACCAACAAGAATTACAATGCGAAAAAAGCAAAAATAAAATTTAAAAAAGAAAAAAAAGAAAAAAGGAGAAACGCTATCCCCGATTCGGTGTGCGGAATTGTTGTTGTTGTTCCACATTTAAATATATGTATACAATATATATATTTTATGCTTTTATGAATTTTATATGTTTGTTTTAGGGTGGATCTTCGAGCGCTTAATAATTAATTTGTATTAAATTTCCATAAACTAACTCAATCCATTGATTTGGGCAGCATTTCAATATTCTTAGATTGTTTCAAATAAAAGAAAACCGATAAAAGTATCGAAAGTGAGGTAAACATTTGCTAAAGAACATTAATTAATAACTTCTTGAAGAGGGTTAGAAATATTTAAAAATCGAAACCTATGACAAAGATCCACCCCATTGTGTATGTGTATTATGTAAGCCAATATATTGGTTTGTTTACGACTTCTCCTACTCAGAGTGTTTGTTATTTAATAAGCCAAATGAAGTTTACAAGAGTTTAAAGCGTTCTCTGTATCGATCAATGTTGCAAACTGTCGAATGTGTTACAGTCTAAAGTACATTAAATTCTATAGAAAATGTAAGTGCGAATTAAGAAGCAAAATGAAAAACGAAACTGAACCGAAAATATAAATAGAAAAATATGTATAAAAAACTAATCACTAAAACTCTTTCTTTACGTTCTGTCAACTTGTCAAAAATATTGTTTTCGCGACCCGAACGACTACTTCTTAGAATTGTTATTGAATGTCCTAGAGTTACATAAATTAACGTTAGCTGTGATGGAAAAACAAAGTATAATTAACGAACTACTTGCATATTCTTGTTTGTAGCAACAAAACGACAGGATTAAACATGAGCCAAGGGTGGATATTGCTCAAAGAAAGATTCTTTATCCAAGTGTGTGTGTGTGTAACCATAAATTTCCCTCCAGAGAGATTTGTGCTTACAATCTATCGAGATTCAGTTACTTCTTTTTCCACCGATAACTGAGTTTCGGACTTTTAATTATATTATTATCGTTGAGATTTTTGCATTTTGTCAAATAGCCATGAAAAATTTAATTTGGTAATTGAATCGATAAATATGCAGATTAATAATTAACAATATTGTTTTTCGCTTTTGCAAGAACACACTGTCGCTGCCGCCATTAAAATGCAAATTCAATGCCCAAAAATGTCAAAACATCAGCAAGTTGAAGGGAGCAAGTGTATATAGTTTGGTTTTAATTGAAGCCAGCAGCCAGCCTTCGGCTTTATTGGAGAAACGTAATTGGATGCCATTAAATTTCCCTCCGTGTTTGTATTTTAAAACAAGGAAGTTCGCTCGCTTTTTGAATAACTCTTTTGAAGTTTGCTGGGCGTTTACTTTTTTGCTAACTGTTGTTGCTTGACATGCTTTTGTTGTTGTTTCCATTATATGCCACATTGCACACATCAAGGAAATACACACACATGCGCATATACACACACACACGCACACAGAAAACAAACAAGGATGCAAACGCATGGGAATTGAAATTCGTGTATGGCAATTAAAATATCTGCTTTTCTTTCCCTTCCTCTCTCTCTCTCTCTCTCTCTCTCTCTCTCTCTCTCTTCTTTCTCTCTCCCTTTCTCTTTTTCTTTCTCTCTGCACAAACAATACCCACACACACACACACGAGTGTAGAAATTTACATAGAAAGCAAATGAAATGCGTAGCGAGAAAGACAACGCGAATCTGCCAAAATAAAAATCAAGGTATATCCAATGTTCATAAATATGCAATAATGTAGTGGATGTGTGTGTCAAGCTGCAAAACTGTAAAAAATAACGAATGCGGAAAATACCGGAGCTACGAGAGCAACGTCACTTTAGTTGCTGCATTTAAGGGGTTTCCAGTAGTTCTCAAGTGAAGCACAAGTGAGGATACACCGGATGTGCGCACTGCTTGCCAGCTGTGCAAGCAGTGCGTGCGAGCCAGTGTGTGCACGCCCCGAGAAAACTCCCCATTGAAAATGTACGAAACGAAAGCTTTACACAATGAAACTAAAACTAAAACTAAAACTAACAACTAAAAACTAAAAGGTAATTAACATTTTAATGATATATGTATATGTCATTATCATTAAAAATATATGTGTATATACATAGAGAGAAATTTAAATTTAAAAAAAGGAAAAACTATATTTATACGGAGTACGTAAAAGCAGGAAGTAGCAAGAAGGAATACCAATTAAGTTCCGTACAATTAATATTGAAAGCAGTTTGGCTTTATTTTCAGAACGCGAGTATCTAAACATGTATAGAACAGAGAGAGTAGGTAAATAAATGTGAATTTTGTGCTGTCTAAATCAAAATAATGGCAACACGCACACACGCCCTTGCGCAGTACAGGCACACGAGCAAGAAGTGTTCCCCGGGGCGTATGAGTAATGTTGAATTTGAGTGTTTGAGTGCGTATCGCACTCGTCTGTTGTTTTTCCGCACTGTTGCTATTGCTATATCTCCATTAGCAAATTAGTTGAATCCGATGATGATGGTGACAATGATGGAATGTCATCAAGTGTATGCTATACATACAGTACCATACATATGCATGCATGCAAAACATATGTGCCCGTGGGGGGGCTTGTGTGTGCTTAGGAGTGTGTGATGCGAGTGTGCAGAGCTGAAGCTGAAGCTAAATCAAATAAAAACAAATGTTTGAATCAGAAATTGGACCACAACAACAATGCAAATAGGGCAACAAGGAAGGAGTAGCATAGACCGATATTCATGTGTATATGCATATTATATTTAGATACATACAAACACGTATACACGGAAATATCCAAACAAGCCATAACATATAATATTTAATAAATAAAAATTTGTGTGTAATTGTAATTTTTTGTAGCTAGAAGTAAGCGACACAGAAGGCAGAGAGGCAGATTACTATTAGAGGTAAATACACAGATTATGAACCAGAGTGGAGTATTGGAGATAGAAAGCAGGAAAAATGGAAAATTAATAATTGAAACTCTCGTTGTACATAGTTAGTGGGTGATTTTTTTCCCGTTACACCAACTACAGACCTTTATCTATACTTAACTTTAAACACAAAGTAATTGTTGCATTTTTAACCCTATACATACAAGCATACATATATAGCTGTGTACTTAGCTGTAGTCTTCCAGAAAAACACAAAGAAGAACCGACACGAAGCAGAGAACTAATCCAGCGAGGTGGTGACAACTCTATTCCACGTAGATTGAATCTGTAGCAAATTTGTACCTTAGCCGAAACACCCACATAGCTTTCAAAACTAAACAAATCCAACCGGAATACAAATTGTAAAACAATAAATCCTTTTAATGGACGAGTCCAAGCAACGGCCAGGTCAAGGGTCGGAGTATACAAAACTGTAAAGGCACAACAATGCTGCAACACTGGTCGCAGAAGATGAAGAAGAAGAACTATTATTTTTGGATAAATGTTATCGATGCCACCCCCAGCCCCCTTGATTACCAGCCCACTTCTAAGGTTATAGTGCTATATCCTTCGAACTATCGATTTTCTATCAACTAAAGCGGATCCGATCCGATCTTAGGCACGACAATATCTACAGAGCAACAGAACTACTATACTATTTGAACTATACTACATATATAACAACTAATACCGTAATACCCTCCCCACCCTGGCTGATCAGACCATACACCAAAACCGAAATATATCGATATTTAATTGAAAATTCGATATGAATATTGATAGCTGCACTTGTCTGATATATTGATATCTACTTGGGAACTTCGATTTCCCAGCGATTTTAGGTGATTTGCTTAATCGGTGAAAAAGTTTCAATGACTTCCGATAATACTATTTCGATACATTCGATATATTATGAACTTTATCGATATATCGAAATAACATTATTATTTTATTCATCTATAGATTTCCACAATTTTAAAACGATATAAGAAACTCTACGATTCTTATCGAAATTAAGCTTGTCAGTGTATCAAATCGAATTTTTGTTCCCAAAATACTCGATATATGGACATTCCCACAAAACACTGTTCTCCCCCTAGCTCCTAACATGTCTCTATCTCTCTCTTATTATCTGTGTGTGGAATTAGCATTTAATTCTTAATGCGATATATTATTCAAAAATAAAGTGTCAAATTTTCAACACCACAAAAACAAAAAAAAAACAAAAACAAACAAACAAAAAGTTGGCAAGTAAAGCAAATTGACAAACCAAAGGAACCCCCCCCCCCAAAAAAAAAAGAAAGGAAACAAGAAAAAGCACACAAAAATTGGAGGATTGCCAACCAAGTTGCCAGTATTTTCCAGGCCTAAGCCTTATACCAAATCGAAAAGATTAGAGGAACGCAAATAATTGTAAACTGAAAGAAATATATGCAAAGATAATTGTATAGGACCACGCCTCACAGGGCGTACGAGAGTTTTTTCCTAATTTATAAGCTGTTAAAATCAAATTTTACCAAAAACGTAATTGTTGATCGAAAGCCGACGTGGCAACTGAAGGAAAATTAAATTCGAGAAGAGGATAAGGGACGCTACTAAAATGAAACCCCGAAAATCTCGTTTTAGAGAAATAGAGAAATAATCGATCTTCAGTTCTTACTCTAAAACTGTACTAGTGTTTGTCTATTTGCGGAAGCAACATGCATATACGGTTCTACTATATGTGTGTCTGTCGAAGCAGCAGTGCAGAAAATACATGTCATAGCATAGGCTTAGGGGCGACGAAAACAACATTTATTATTGGCTCGGTTCGGGCTCGAATAAGTATATCAGAGTTATCGAGAGCCTAAGAGAATTTCCAGTGTTATCGGTCGATTCGGGCAACAAAATTGTTTTCTCGAAGTCCGTCGATCGAGCCACGTTATAAACACAATTAAAAGTCGATACAAGAAATTACGAGTATATACGAAAATATACTAATGTACTAGTTGTAAACATAGATGCTCTTTTTGGTGTACATTTTAAATGATAAAATCAAGCGAACAAACTTTCCATGCAATAAAAACAAATACCAATGTTTCAAAACTACGAAAAATGCGTTTAAATGCCAAAGTGCATGAACCAACCACACAGACAAAACGACAAAAGCAACACTTAACTAAAAGAAAACATTTTTTTTGTGAAGTTAAAATATATGTATAAAACAAGAATATAAACAAAGGTATAATGGAAATAAAAACCAGATGAAATATACTGAATCATTTTGTGTTATTATTTGATCATATGGATATTCTGACACAAGGTATGCAAATGGGACAAAAATATCAATATTAATTCAATCAACCTTCACAATCCAAAAAATGAACAATATGTGTTTTAAGACACTTTTTCAGGACTACAACGGGGCTTTAGTTGGTTTAACTAGTTAAATATATTAATTACTACCGCCTTACATATGTTTATATTACACAAAATGCCTCGGCTTGATGGGTTCGAACTTCACCAAAGTTTGAATGAATTATGTGGAATTAATTGAGAAAAAGAAAGCCCAATTATTTGTCCATCTGAATAAATGTACTCTAAACTTCCCGAATTTCGATCAATTTAAATGAACTTCTAGGCTCAGAAATAGAGCTGGGTCAAGCCGAGACCCCAGTGATTCTCAGAAGGCCAGCAGTGCGAATGCTTTTCGCATTTGGCATTTGCTAATTTCTGGCCGAAAGGCGGTGGCCGGGCTAAGTGGAAAAGCTGACCGATGCAGGCAGATGCAGCCAAGCGGGTAATGGCCTCTGGGCGGCGCATTTGTATGCCGATCGGAGCGGGAAATTAATAAGGCATCGGGCGGCGGTGAAATCGAAGGGGCTTAACCACCCGCGTCCTGAAAACATTATGCTGTTAGGCAGCGGACACGCACATCCTGCCGAGCTGGGCAACTGGTCAAAGTACACACACGGCCAACAAGGAAACTCACTTAATTGTTACATAAAAAATTCCCCTCGGACTGGGGAAGGGGAAAGTAAGGGCGGGTGGGTAATCGTTAATTAAATCACGTTGTGCCGGAAATGAAGTTATTGACAAGCATAAGTGCCACCTTGCAAAGGTCGCAGTACGGGACGTGGTCAAATTGCCCGGTATGTGTATCACTTTCACGTTCCATTAAAGGGCAACGGGCGGGTGAGCTAGGTGCAATTTCATGGGCAAACGCAACTTTTCAATTTGTTTCAGTGCCGTTTTGGCAGTCAAGGAGTCCTCCAGCATTCCAGCAGCCCGCAAATACCGACTCTCCGTCCGCACACGTACGTACACGGCAATGGCCACATTTGACCAATGCCCGTTGGCCTGGTCAACTTAGTTTTTCCGAAATCCCCACCCCATCGCAATCCCAGCCCCAGTCCCCCATATTTTTTGTTTTTCACCAAAGGAGTTCGTGACAGCGACAGAGTGTCGGCCTCTGTGGTCTCCCATCTAAGCAAATGGGGTTTGAAAATGTAGAGAATAGTTTACGAATGCTGCAGGCTCAGGCTGTGTTCCAGGATATTCTTGGAGCTTTATAAAAGCTATAAAGTAACCAGAACTCAAACGAACAGTGCGACTTTAGTTGTATCGAAAGCCGCTAAAAAACTGAACAACAGCAGGTATGTCCTACTGATACATATGAGCTGCTAAAAAGCTCTTCGCTTTGCTATCTGGAACTTTGACTCATCACATCTATTAAATTACATCAAAGGCATAATTTAAAGCCGCCACAAGCCACTTCTGCAGTATCAATTCACACCATTTGTCGGCAAAGTAAAGTAAAGTAAAGTCGGCTGAGGCCTTAAAATCCCCAACTCCAAGAAACTACCGCCTTAAGTTGGCTTAGCAAGAGCCTCAAATTCGCCATAGATTACAAGAAATTTAGCACGTCCTCGTCTGCGAGGACAGTTATCGATTGTCGGGGCCATAGACAAGTTTTCGAGTCGAGTTGAAAGCAAAGCCAGTTATGCCTTTGTTGTCATCAGCTGCTGTTCGCATCTGCTCCACCGAGGGTGCTCCCTCCAGCACTTGCCGAATGTCGGTTTCGGGCCGAGCTGCGCATAAATATTTACGGGATTATCCGAACTGTTGGTACAAACATTGACGACGATTAAAGTGGATTGCCGGACACAAGGCGAAAGGCCTGGGCCACTCGGCCACTCCTAGGGTCAAAACGGAGGACGCAGGTGCTGCACGCCGCTGCTGCACGTCTTGAGGGAGAAACGAATGCAATAAAACCATTTCTCAGCCATGAATGCCGAGTTTTCATAAAGTCGTCAGGGGCGATAATCAATCGATGAAAGCCGAATTCCGGTCGCCCATCACAGGATGACATTAAGCCCGGTCTCCCGTCCAACTATTTATTAACAAGCCCCCCAAATAGTAACCGGGATAATAGCATTTGGTGACAGTTGCCGGGAAAAGATTTCATAAGTTTTTATGTCTTTATTTCGTGAGTGTGTGTGTGTTTGGGGGTGGGAACAAAATCAGAGCCGGAGACAGATGAAAGCGTCGAAATCTCATCCGGGCGACACACAGAAAAATTAATGTGGCCATTATTGCATTTATTGCTCTACTTAATATCGAAGCATTCATTATCCTGTTTGAAAATAAATATTTCTCATCAAAATACTCTGATTTTTGGTAGATATACTGCGGAAGATAATAGCTCTCTTTAGTAAATACTTTCACACAAGATGAATGTTGTAAAGCCCAAGGTGTGTATATAATTATAATTATGAATTTATTATAATACCTTATATATAATCAAAATTTATTTTCCGATGCCAAATAGTTAAATTAAAAGTAGCTCTAGAGCTCAAGAGCTGCAATCGTTTAGACAATCGACTTTCTCCAATTTTTTTCCGAGTGCGAAGTGCCCATTTTTTGCCATCAGGAATGCCGGGTTCGGTTGAGCTGCTGTAATAAATACAGACATTATGGACGGCATCCAGAGCGGCAGCAGGGCCACAAACACGAACTCGAACTATGACCAAGCCGTAAACCAGGACACATTAATGCCACAGAATTCAGACATAAATGTGACACAAATGTCACACACACGCATATTGATTCCGAGGCGAAGGCGGAGGCGGAGGCGGACTGTGAGGTGTGGCGATGAAGTTAAGCAAACCACTTACATCTCAAGTCGACTTAAGACCAAGTCAGGGCCCCAAATTGAAAGGCCGTAACCGAAAACCGAAAAACCAAAGCTGTAATCGAACGCCGCCCCGAAGAAGGACGAAAAGGATATGCTGCAAGCCACAAGCACATTGTCCGTGGTGGCCAGGAATCTCAGAGCGGTTGAGTCGCCGCATTTAGCGGCAGTAGCTTGAGTTACTAATTATAATCAAGGTCACCTTCCATTTCTGATTTAAATTCAGGAAACTAAGAGCTGGTCCTATACGAGTCAAGGACAGTGAAGCTACCTTACAATCTATTTTGAATAAAGAAACGAAAAAGCTGATTTTCCTATTTATCGGCCAAAATGGCGGCGAAATCTTCGCCGAACCTCCCGCCAAGTTGACAGAACTTCTCCCCCAACTCATCTCAGGAGTTCTTTCTTTCAGCTTAGTTATAGCTTTCTTCACGGGGCCTTCTTATTTCGCTTTCTGTTTTAATCACTTTATAAAAAGCGCGCACAACATCATCAAGAGCGAATTCCTTTCCGAGCACTCCCTCCCCGCCATTCAATTCTAGGGGCCTTTGTTTACGACGCAGAGCACAGGAAAAGGGCTTTGGAAAGCAGATGGGGAAAAGCCAAGGCAACTGCGCTGGGAAAATCGAATAAGACGGGAGGGTGGGGGAAAATGCTTTGGCGGAAGATGGCAACGCTCGCCAACAATTAAGTCGCATTTGTAGTAAACTTTTGGATTACGAAAATATGTTAAGACTTTTGTTAAACTTGTCCGGTTGCAGGAAACTTTCCACACACCAGACCTCCTCTTCGCCGCCATCCCTTATCCTTTAACCGGGCTGCTAATTTGTTAGCTTAGCAGTTGCAGCTCCGCACCCTCCGCCACTTTCCAGAGCCACTCTCTTCCTTGGCTCTGCCCCCAATAAAGTTTAACATATGAATGCAGGCTCCTATTCCCAACACGACGAGAAAAAGTCCATATTATCCAGTTATGGCTCTGTTTGCCCCACAAATGTCGTCCTAGTTACATTTGCAAATGTTTACAGTGAATTCCTTTGTAGTTTTTAGTCAGGTAGCCAGGTCTACTTATTATAGAAATCGGGATGATGATCTAGTGGCTTTTCTTTAGTAAAATTTATTAATAAATTTAGTTAGGAGCTTGCAACGCAGTGAAGGAGGTATTCCGACCATATAAAGTATATATATTCTTGTTCAGCATCAACAGCTGAGTCAATCTAGACAAGTCCGTCTACCAACTATCTTCTATCTTCATCTACTTTGGGATATAAGCCTTTTGTATCATTCTTAAAGTTCTTTGTTAATTTGAGTCGAACTTCTGCAACATATAGCTTCCATAGAAACGATCGGTAAATGTAGAAGAAAACAAAAAATAAAAATAATAAAAAATAAAATATAATAAAAAATATATATTAAAATAGTATGAATATGAATGAGTGTATATTTATTTCATTCATAGTATTTTAAATATGGATAAACTAATAATAATTCAATTGAAATCTGCAATTAATTTAAAGATTTTATAAAATAGCTTTAAATATTTTTTTTGCCGTGTATACACACTTGATTGCAGACACGTAGGACACTGAGTCGACATTAATAACATTTTTTGTGGCTGCCAGGGTCACGAATCCCTGCCTTACCCTGCTGCCCCTGGCTTCTATTTTAGCTTTGTGCCAACTTTTCAATTGCATTTCAACTTTGTCTATTGTATGCTACTGGAATTCTGCCATCACCCATGGCTTATTGCCCCCCGACTTCCTTCCTGCTCCTCCCTCTTGCCTCTGGCTGGATCCTTCTAATGCACTTTCTATCGTTCTTTTCGTGTTTTTTCGCCGCTCTGCTTTTTATGATTATTAAAACTCACATGTGTATGTATGTTGGCGAAAGTAAATTGTTAGCCACTCGCTGCTTATTCTGCTTTTACTGCCCGAAAGGCAAATGGCATAAAATCCAGCGGGGAGGGCCAGTCTCCCGACAATGTTGCTCGACTCCTTGTTTTCAAATTTTATATTTATTGCAAATTAGTTTATGTGCCAGAGCAATGGCTCTGACATCATCATCGTCCTGCAGGCAGCCGTTTGACGTGTGCAGTGGAGTGAAAGTGCACTTGAGGCGCTCGTAACGGCAAGGTCATCGCACCCACATTTCGCTCAATAAAAATAAATACGATCTCGGCGTCGAGATTGCCTATGAGAAGGGCGCTAAAATTGGTACAGTGAATAATTATGTTTTAACATTATAATACGAGTTAAACTGTAACACTTATTAGTTGAAGTTATATTTCAGCTTAAGTTTGATTCGGATATGTTTTCAGCTATGGGATCCGCTTGATCCTTTCCTCCAATTTAAAATTACCTTCAATTTACTATTTGCAACAAGTCCAGCGGACTATTAAAGTGGCATAAAATTAAATGTAGCGTTTTAATAGGAACTCCATGAGTCTGAATAAGGAATTACCTTTCTTTATGATTCCCGTGGCTTGTTCCCCTTGACTCTTGCCTTGACAGTCCTTGAACTACATTTATATTAATGCGCATAAAGGAATCTCAAAAAACATTTGGCGATACTCTCGCCTCCCATTTTCCTGCTTTTTTATGAATGTTTATCTGACTCTCTTTCTATTTTATCTGCAGCTTTATTTCGCAAAAACATCTCGCCATCGTCTTTGCTTGGACCATTACGCCACTCTAATGTTTTTGATTACATATTTTCGTATGAGTTATGAGTTTGACTTGAACATTTAACATATGCGCATATATTGCAGGACAGGACACGCATGCCAGGAATATAGGTGTATATATTTATGCTGAGCGATAATGGACGCCATTTGACTGTCCTGGCTTCAAGGATAATGGGGCGTAATTAGAGGTGCGGCTGGCAAGATGAAAGAACCGGCCGTCGAGCTCGATTAAAGACCCATAGCACAGTCATAGCAATGCGTTAAAGTTTATGTGCCGTCGAATGTCTCTTTGCGATCGATACGCTGGTTTGCGTCGAATTTTATTGTCGGATTGGCAGTTGTCCTTTAAACTCGCCGCCGCCGCTCTCGTTCTCCTCTCTACCCAACATGCGGTCAGCAGCACAAAATATACAATTTCAATTTTAAATGATTGCGCTTGCGAACAGAAGCAAAAACATTCACGCACACATTCCCTTGGGCATGCTCTTGGTTTACTCATACAACCGAGCTGTTTCTTTTTTTAGATTTCTTCGCTCTCAACTTTGTTTGAGCGGAGAGACCGCGATTGTCGTTGCCATAAAAAAAAAATAGCCTCATAGTAAATTGATTGTATTGACGTTACTTTTCTTAGTCACTCTAATGTCTTGGGTTAAACCCTATGGCGATGAGACGTCTACTTTATGCGGTAGTGTTATAACACAATAACTGTTTTGCCTTCAAAGCTCGTTTGTACTGCTCTATTTTTGACAAAACCTCTTGTTGAGGAGCCAGAATCGAAGGCTTTAAAGTTTGCCCTCTGCTAGCCACATTGTTAATAAACACTCTTGTATAATCTGAACAGAAACGAAGTTCTCTGGCCGCCGTAAGATTCCGTCGAGACCAAAGATCCTTTAGTAGTAAGAAATCGTTCACTTGGGAGTCCCTAGGGAATCCCCAGGGAATACTGAATCCCCAGGTAATCCCTAGTAAATTCCCAAAGAATCCCTAATCCCAAGGTAAATTCCCTACGGATTTCCAATTCTGGGGATTCCAGCGTTCCCGGAAATTTCAACGATTCCCCAAGGATTCTTCGGGGATTCCATAAGGATTCCTCGGGATCCCTAAGGGGATTAAGCCTCCTCGGGGATTTTTCGGCGACTCCCTAGGGATTCCTGGGCGATTTCATAGGGATTCCTCGAGGATTCCCTTGCTATTCCCCGGGATTCCCTAGGGACTCCCTGGATTCCTTGGGGATTCGCTAGGTATTTCTTGGGGAATTTTTGGTGATGTTTTCGGGATTTCCTGGGAACTGCATAGGTATTTCTAAGGGATTCCTCAAGGATTTCTTGGAGACTTCACTTGGATTCCTCAGAGGTTCTCTAAGGATTCCTCAGGAATTTCCTAGAGATTACTCGGGGATTCCCATGGGACTCCTCGAAGATTCTCTGGGGATTTCTCGGGGATTACCTAATGATTACTTGGGAATTCGCTAAATTTCCCTGGGGGATTTTTGAGGAATTCCTTGGAGATTCCCCAAGGATTCCTCGGGGAGTCCACGGAGATTGTCTAAGGAGTCCTTGGGAAATCGCAAAGGATCCCTAAGGGATTTCTGAGGTATTCCTCTGGGATTTCCTAGAGACTCCCAAGGGATTTCTCGGGGACTCCCTGGGGAAGATAGTAAATCTTTCCTCGGGGAACCCTTCGCAGGTTCGCTTTGTTGGATTCTTTCTGAGGGATTCCTAGGGGATTCCCAAGGGATTCCTTGAGTATTTATAAGGAATTCCTTGGAAATTCCCCTGGGATTCCTTGAGGATTCCCCTGGGATTCCTTGGGGGTTCCCCTGAGATTACTCAGGGAGCTCGAGGACGAAACAGCGGTAAAACATCCTTCTGGATGTCTTGACCCCCTTGGATCCCAAACAAAATAGCAGTGGAAATAGCAATGTCGGAAATACTGCGAGAAGAGCTTTCGCAAATGTTGAAACATTATCCAAAGTTTTAAATATTGATGTCAACGTTGTGGTAGGCGTTTGAACAGAGGTTGAGTGGTTTAACACGCATCTTCTTTATTACTCTCAAGAACACAGATTGCCACTCACAGAGATCCGCTAACATTCTGTTGGTCTTAATGTTAATTTACAACAGCTTAACATAGGTTATACATAGTATTGGTATTGTAAAAGTATCGGTATATCAGTGTGACCCTCTACCAGCCTACTGCAATTCGGCCATCCTGTAATACGGATCCCCTGATCCTGCGTTCTTTTGAAAACAATTTTAACAAATTACTCTTAGGTCTAACTTGTTCTAAGACAGTGTTGAATTACATGTATTTTCTTTATTTATTTTTCCGGTTCCCTATCCAAGGTCTTATGTTTTGAACACTCCATACACCCTTGTATGGATTTCGAGACACTTTGAAACCTTCAACGTCCTTTATAAGAACCGGTCATTGCGAAGAACTTTAGCAATTATATATGGACCTTTGTTTTTAGGGATCAACTTCCTAGCAATTCCCGCAGTGCTGTCAAAATTTTTTACCATTACGGAATCTCCTTTCGCATAGTCCTTTGGCCTTTCCTTTGTCTTATCATAATGTGTTTTATTGTATTCCTGCGCTTGTTTTTGTTTTTCCATTGCCAACTTTCGAATCTCGTCCAAATTCTCTACTTGAGCTGTGTTGTTAATTTCTTCTAATTTGTCCCTAAGTTCATTAATAATTTGACCTTTCTGCTCTACTCTTTGGTGTAGTTTTTTTTTGCTAGGAACTTGTTTTGAACTCCTGTGTACAGTGTTATTGAGTGTATGTTCAACTTGCTCGATTACATTATCCCAATGCACATTATTTTCAAGCTCCGTTAATTTAGCTATCATTGGCCCTATGCTCCTGTTTATGCGTTCCACTTGTCCATTTGCTTGTGGATAACCTGTCGCTATTTTTAAATATTTTATGTTTGTTTCTGTTAAAAATTCTGCAAACTCGTTAGATGTAAAACAACTGCCTCTATCTGAAACTATACATTTTGGTTTGCTATATGCCCTAAAATAGTCGGTCAAAGCTTTTATAGCTTCTTTCGTGTTTGTTGTCTTTGTTGTATAAAGTTTAACAAATTTCGTAAAACCATCTATGATTAAAAATATGTGTTTGTTTGCTCTTCCTGCTGCCACTGGCCCCTAATGATCTATGTGCAACAATTCAAAAGGCCTGTCTCCTTTAGGGATACTGTGAAGAAAGCCTTCTGTTTTTCCAGTATTTGAAGAGAATGCTACGCATTTTAAACAATTTTTAATGTGGTTCATGCATCTACTCAGGGCATCTATGTGTTGCAGTTCTGTTCCGGATCTGTGGATTAGTTCATAATCATAATTTTGCAGTTCAAGTGCCCATCGGGCGATTCTAGGATTTAGTTCGATATTGTTTAATGTCAGCGTTAACGAATTGCAGTCGGTTATTATCTTAAAATGTTTACCTTAAAGATAGATTCGAAACCTACGCAGGGCGTAGATGATAGCTAGGGTTTCCAGCTCAAAACTGTGGTATTTTGCCTCAGTCTCTGTACTCCGCTTTGAAAAGTTTTCCGTTTCCCTTTTCATGCATTAAAACTGCACCGAAACCCATAGCACTTGCATCACAATGTAATTCAACCTTATCTCTATGATAATATATGTCTAAAACAGGTGATTCTATCAGTTTTTTCTTAAGGTTCAAGAACCAGTCTAGTTCTCTTTCTTGGAAAGAAAATCCCTTGTCTTTTTTTAAAATGTCATAAAGCGGCTTAGCTAATATGGAGAAATCTTTTATAAAACTTCTAAAATAGGAACATAGCCCCAAAAAGCTCTGGACATTATGTACTTTTTCAGGAATTGGGAAGTTTGTAATGGCATCAATCCCTTTGTCATCTGCTCTAATTCCTTTTTTAGTAATAAGAAATCCTAGGTACCTAGGTATGTTGGATTGCATAAACTCGCATTTATACTTCTTTTAAAGTACTTAAATGCTCTTCCATGTCTGTGCTGGCTATCATTATATCATCCATGTATATAATAACTTTATTCTCCCGTAACAAATCCGCAAAATTCTTATTTACAAAGCGTTGGAATACTGCTGATGCATTTTTTATGCCCATAGGCATCCTTAAAAATTGCCCTAATTGAACCACAAACGACGCACAGTGGGGCATTCTGCCTAAACACGTTGCAAAAATCATAACTTTTGAAATAAATTTTCTAATTTTTTGAAACCTTTACCATTGTACCCACAGAATTTGTTGGTGCAAAAATGGACTTGCCACGCCCACCAAAAATGGGCGATAAGAGGGTCAAACACAAAATTTCGAAATTTCCAACTTTAAAATAAAAATAAAAATATAAAAAAATATTTTACGCATATTTTAATGTTAACTTTATTTACTTAATTTTACTTAATTAATATAAAAAAAATAGTTTAATTAAGCTAAAAAAAATATATATATATATTTCCTAACTTTTTGATGAATTTTGTGGTTTTCTACATTTTGGTCAAGGAAAATTATTTAGGTTCATAAAAAAGTTTGCTACAATAGTTTAGATTAAATAAAATTGATTAACGAATAGAAAAATGTTTTAATAATTTCGAAGTCAAACTAAAAATATGCGGCGTTAAACACAGAAAAAAACTCTCAGTTTGACGCACTATGAACTACATTTTAACGATTCAGAATAACTACGAAACAGATACGAAGAAAAGAATTCAAGAGCAATTTAAAACTGAACTGGGTCTATTGGTAGATCTTCCGAAGCAAGGCTTTGGAAATACCAATGACGGAAATACGTCGAGAAAATTCTTTAGCAACTTTGAAGTTACATCCCGTATAATCGGAGTCGATAATGAACTCATTAAAAGAGTCAACGTTTTATAAAGTGTGCTCAGCTGCACAGAAAATAATTGATCCCAAAAAGTTTGGCAAGTATGCTGCGGAGACATCCAAAATTCTTAAGGAGAAATACCCAAATAAATTGTTAACACCAACGGTGCACAAGGTGCTGGATCACGGCGAAAATATCCTGGAATATCAGTGTCTACCAATTGGCGAGCTATCTGAAGAGGCACAGGAAGGTAAAAATAAAGATTATAAAAGGTACAGATACTCAAATACGTGCAAAATTTCAAGGTCTCGACAAAATGAAGATCTTTTTAATATGCTGCTGGTGTCATCGGATCCAAAAATATCCTCTATGAGACATGTCCGAGCTATGCCGGAATTAAAAATAACTTACTCGCCTGATATGGTGGCTCTATTGAATAATGTTAACTAATAAATTTATTACAATTTTTTGCCAAAATCACTCTTGTTTTTAATTAAACTATAGTTACGTTAAAAAAAAGCAAACATGAAATCAATAAAAAAAAGTGTTGCATATCTTAGGGAGCTGATGAAAACGCAGAGTTAACTTGGCAAAACTTCAAATATCTCACAATGCGAAAAAATGTAGCAAAAAAACTTTTTTTTATTAATTAAGAAATATTTAAGAGATTTTTTGATGTCGTCAAGAAAGGTGGCACGCGCTGGCATCGTAGTTAGAAGTCTATGTTCTGTTTAAAAATATGGAAAAAATAGGTGTCATTTCAAAAAAATTCTACAAAAATCTGAAATTTCAAATTAAATTTTCTGATGACACAAAATTATTGGCATTATATCAGATAATTGGGGAAAAATAACATTTGCTACACTACCATTATAGTTACTTGAATATTGATAGTCAAAATTGCCCTACATACTAAGTTTTTCGCACATATTTTTTTTTTCAAAATTGTGTCAACTTTGCGCATCTCTATAAATTCAAAAAAAAATCTTAAAATTTTTCAGTTTTCACATTTAAAAAATAGAATCAATTTCCAATTAAATGGTATCATTCGTTTGGCTCATTTCAACAAGTCAAAAAGTGATTTTTGCAACGAGTTTCGGCAGAATGCCCCAGTGTGCGACGTATATTTAACTGATTCATTGCTAACGAATATGTGAAAATATCCATTTTTTAGGTCAAGCTTTAAAAACACACTCCTATTTACTAATTTGTCTAAAAGGTCATCTATTAAAGGCAACGGGTAGTTGTCCTTTATTAAAACTTTGTTCAATTTCCGATAGTCTATGCATAAATGCAAGTCTCCCGTTTTTTTCTTCACCAGTACGATTGGAGAAGCATATTCCGAATCACTGTTTCTTATTATTCCCTTTTCTAAATATTCGTCTAATAGTTTTTGGAGCTGCTCCTTTTCACTAAAAGATAGTCGCCTTGGTGAGCAACTGAACGGTTTGGATATATCTAAATTAATTTTCATCTCGCATCTTGTTAAAGAAGCATCTGGTCTCTTAGCGTTAACATAATATTCTTCGAACATTTTAACAAATTTACATTTCGTTTCATAGCTTACATCGCACCCACAGTTATAGTCTAAAAACTGATCATCAACCACGTTAATATTTAACAAACTACTTTCAAAATTGTCTTCAAAATTTTCTGTTGTATTTGATATTTAACATACTACTTTCAAAATTGTCTTCAAAATTTTCTGTTGTATTGCTTCGAGGCATCTCTCCATAACATTGATAGTCTTTTGAATGTGAATCGCATATTTTCATTTGCCTGTATGGTGACTCATTTCTAATAGTTTGCTTATCGCTTTGCTGCTCAATAATATTTTAATTTTCCAATTGATATTCGGTATTAGTCATAATTTCTACCAAACTTCTCTGAATAGTTGCATTTTCTGATTGTTTTTCAATAAAAGTTGAATTACTTAACAGTTTTTCCTCAACAGTTGAATTTCCTATAAATTCTTCATTAAAAGTTTATTTCCTAACAGTTTTTCTTTAACAGTTTCATTTTCTAAAGATTTTTCCCTAACAGTTTCGCTAAAACTTTCGTTTGAATCGCAATTGGCTACTACGGCAGTTGCTTTTTCCCAGCTGGCAGGTTTGAGCCAAGGGCATATACTTTTAACATATTTTCATAAGTGTCAAGGGTGTCTAGATTCATGTTTAAACGATAAAGATTCATAAAGTCCCTTCCAAGGACTGCATCGTGTCTCATAGATTCATTTGCTACCACTATCATATCAAACTTAATCTTTATTTTTTCTTTTAAAATGAAACATGAAGTTTTTCCAAGAATGTTAAGTTGGCTCTTGTGGGCTAAGATAGACTTGTTTAACTTTACTTAATGATATTGCAGCTGGATTTCTTGACTGCTTGATGAATGAGATTTCGCTCCCTGAGACATTCTTCAATAATTGGTGAATTAAAATGGTGATCGAAAAAAATGTGTACTCTTCTTACATAGTCGTTGTTGTTGCTATTGTTGTTGCTGTAACTTTTCCTCTGACGACATTCCCCCACAAAATGTCCCATTTCTCCGCATGCGAAACAAGAACCAGGTCCCCTTGCTGGCTTGCGGCAGTCTTTGGCGAAATGGCCCTTCGAGTTGCAGTTCCTGCAGCGCAAATAACATCAATCTGCAATGTTACGACCATAACAGTTTAACAGTGACTCGCTCTGTTAAGTAATCCGCTGTTAAGTCTGCTGTTACTGCAAGGAGAGGCGAGCGCTGTTAAATCGCTTATTTATATCGGCTATATTTTGTAGGGCATTCAATTTTTGTTATATTTTGAAAGTATAAAAGTGCACTTTTGCGCACTTTCTCTGAAAATTAACTTTAAAGGTTCTAACCTGACCCGTGGAAAATAGTGTCCTTTTTTGACAAATAGAACGCTTCAACGACACAAATATGCTCTAAATATTGATTTTTTATTTATTTGATACTAAATCTGGATACATCCAAGTCAATTTTTGTAAAACGACCAATTTTACACAATTATATTATTTTGCAATACTAATTAATATTTAAAGAAAAAAACAAGAAAAACTATTTTTTTACACTTTTTAAACTTTTTACACTGAAAGAAAAATTTTAAATCCTTTGGAAATGGCGGGACCACGCCCATTTTCCTTAAAATATATTCTCTTGGTTATAATAAACTTGATTCAAAAAACAGAAGTTAAAAATATTGCTCCGTTTTAAATTAATTAATGAAACAAAAAGTGATCGTTCGCCCCATAGTGCGTTGCTTCCCACGCAGACTTCTTCGGTGCGTATGTTCCAGGCTGTAGTGGAAGACGTATGTTGGCAAATGCTAGCAGCCTTCTGCTCCAGATTGGCAAACCTTTGGATGCGGGCTTGATCACGCAAGCTCGCAGATGGGATTCCCTCGATGAGTTGTTCTAGCAATTCCCCAGTGTCCATGTTGATGGCTTGGGACATCATTGTTTTATCCTCAAAATACATTGTGAATCTCTCGTCCTTCTGCCAATTCCGCTGATCAAACTTTCGGCGACGCTCTGATTTGGACGCCGTTTCCCCAAATGCTAAAATTAGTTGCTCGCAAAGTCTTGCAAAGGAATCTAGCATTCGGGATGGGTTGGCGTGCATCCAACGCTGCGCATTACCTTTTAGCTTGGTAACGAACAGCATCCGTGGGCAGTCATTATCTAGGTTGTAAATTTGGCCAATATTCCTTCGATGATCTGCCCAGTTGCGTGCACAAATGTTTCCATCGAAGTCGATAGCAGCTTCTTTGGTCAACTATAGTAAAGCTGCTGATCCAGTCCTGGACGATGAAGCACCTTGTGTGTCATTTCTTGCACCCTCAGCGTTGCCACCCAACCCGTTTCCTGTAGCGGTTGACATGACGGTTGGATTGCTGGCGTTGCCACTCGATGAATTTCCAATTGGATCTGTTTGTTCTTGTAGCTGTTCGCGCGGAACTATTTCTTGTACGGTGATGTGTGTCTCTGGCTGCTATTGTTGTTGTTGTATGGCATTTTGTGTCTCTGTCTGCTGTTGCTGTTGTATGGCGGCGCATGTTTCTGCTAGCTGCAACGCATTTTGCTGCGCAATAAGAGTTGCACGCAATTGCATGATAATTTCGAGAAGATCGTCTTGGTCTGAAACATTACCGGAGACGCCCTCCTAGGATCCCTGTGGTGCGCTTTCAGGGTTTGTGTTGACCTCTTCGGCTTCTGTGTTAAAGGCGCCAGGTTAATCTTCTCCAGCATTTTGGTCAGCTTCTACCTCTGGTACTTGGCCTCGTTGCTCAGATGGTATATGCCCTAGACGAGCCATTAACTCTGCTTTAGTACTTTGGGTTGATAAACCCGATGCTGAAGCCACCTTTTCAGCTGAGTGACCGAAAATTCGTTTAAATTAACTTCGATCATGGCGTAGATTTGACCACTTCTACATTTGTGGTAGGCGTTTAAACAGAGGTTGAGTGGTTAAACACGCGTCTTCTTTATTACTCTCAAGAACACAGAATGCCTCTCACAGAGATCCGCTAACATTCTGTTGGTCTTAATGTTAATTTACATCAGCTTAACATATGTTATACATAGTATTGGTATTGTAAAAGTATCGGTATATCAGTGTGACCCTCTACCAGCCTACTACAACATATTGAAAAACTATTCTACAATTTTAGTGCCATATACTCAGAATGCAGAGTATGCCCAAATTTAAAAACTTGTGTGCAGACAGATTCAATTTATACATTGAAAAATATGATTGGTATCCAATGTCTCCTACTGTCCACAAGGTTTTGGTACATGGATACAAAGTAATCGAATGTTCCGTACTGTTCCTCTGGGAGTTCTTAGTGAAAATGCGTCAAAAGCGCAAAAATAAGGAAACGCAGCCGTTTGGATTCAATGTCTGATGTCTTTAACAGATCATTAGATTCATCAGACCCACTTTTGTCTGCTCTTAATATAAAGGAACGACAACGATTGGCACATAAAAAAAAACTGCCAAAAGACGTTGTAGAATTTTTAGATCCTGATGTTCAGCTATGCGAAGACGAGAACAACCATGAAGAAGAAGCTGGCGATGACGAGATGGAAATGATTGGATTAAATGGAAGTGTATTGGAGGAAGAATTGTAGAATTTTCCGGATAATTGACTTGTTTTTCAGGTATGACGTTAAAAAAAACGATTTTATGGTGTAATTAAGGTTTATTTTAATTTTACAGGGGTATGAAAAAATTAAAATTTAAAATATAACTGTACAACTATTTAAAATATGGTACGAAATTGGTAAAATTAAAATTGTTCTAAGTATTATTGAAGACTATTTAAATTTATTTAAAAATGTCTTGAAAGGGGCGTTACAAAAGGCGTGGTCAAACTAACATGAAAAATATATAAGAAATTCAATTACAATTAAGTGTTTAAAGTTTTAATCGTCTATGCCTATGCCTTAATGCCTAAAGAATCAAAGACCATTTGCCCATAGCTTTAAGGGGGCGAAACGGAAGGCGTGGTCAATCTGCAAAAAGAAAAAAATTCGAAATTCAGGCATAATATATAAGGCATATCTGCAAAGTTTCAAGCCTCTATCTTCAAAATTATAATTGATTCAAAAAAAATCGATCTTTTAGCCATAGTGCAGCGCGGGAAATTTCGCCGTTAGTTTTTTTTAAGTGCATAAATTACCATAGATTCCCTGTCAATGTAACGGGCCAAAGAGAAGAAGAGGAAAGGGCAGAAAAAAAGAAGGAAAAAGGCAAAAAGGAGCCAAAAGAAGTGCGGACAGTGAGTGGAAAGGGTCGAGAATGAAGTGAGAGCGGCCATATTGGCCGAGTAATTTTTCTTTTTTGCTTTGCCTTTTTGTTTTGTGTTCGGTGGCATATACATGTCGCACAGTGGGCCAAGAGTAGTGATTTTGTGCGAAGAATATTTTTTCAAAACTCCCAACAGGTGCCGAACTTCAAGGAAGCACTTTCGTCGAGGGAACCCGGATTTCTGGTGAGAGTGAAAATTGTTTGTATTATGTATAAAAAAAATTGTGGGGTAAATTGAGCGCCCAAGAATTGCTAGGTATTGTCCCACTGTCCGTCGCGGTTGAAACCGTATGAAAGTTTTAGAAGCATTAAAGAAGGCAAGTGAGAGGGAATGTAAGATTTCAAGCTCAAGGGCAGGTGGTGAAACCGTGGACTTGGAACGGAGATTTGCTCGGCAGAAACAGTTTGATGTCCACTGAGCAGATAAAAGACAATTGAAATTTCAAGTTCAAGGCCGGCAATGAAATCGACAGTGATATTCGCTCCCTCTTTCTTGTGATTTCGTTGCTTTAACCCTTATGCGCCGATGGCAAACGAAAATTGCACTTTAAATTAAATGTTTTTGGAGTTTTTTAAATTTTGTTCATCCTGTTCGTAATTCTTTGCATTCCTCACCTTTGCATATTCAATACCTATAAAAGCCTTGATTATTTTTAATTGTACTTACACTTTTAATTTTACTGGAACACGCTCAGAAAAAATATTTTAATGGCCTTCATTTATTAATTGAATTTATTTATTCGGCCGCGTCATTTAATTACTATATTTATGTTTTTATACCCTTGCAGGGTATTATAATTTCAGTCAGAAGTTTGCAACGCATGAGGAGTCATCCCCGACCCTATAAAGAAGTATATATATTCTTGATCAGCATCAACAGCCGAGTCGATCTAGCCATGTCCGTCTGTCCGTGTGTCCGACTGTCCGTCCGTTTCTACGCAAACTAGTCCCTCAGTTTTGAAGCTATCTGATTGAAACTTTGCAGACAGTCGTCTATATACTCTCACTCGTACATAGGTCGGAACGGGCCAGATCGGACGACTATATCATAAAGCTGCCATACAACCGATCCTTAAATTTGTAGAAAAAAAATTATAACTTTGTCAGTTTTCAACATAACTTTTTCTTTTTTTAGATACAAGCATGAAATTGAGTTGAAAGTAATTCATTTATATAGGTAGGGTTAGATTATAATTATTGCAAATGAAATCTGCAAGGGTATACAAACTTCGGTGTGCCGAAGTTAGCTTCCAGTGGGCGAAAGCAATCGGTATCGTTAATCATTGCCGATATAATAATGGAAGAATTACTGGACAACACAATTAAAAAGCTTGCACAAGGACCTAGGATATTAACAAAATAGGTAGACGACATATTCGCGATAATAAAAAAATCAGAAATCCAAAAAACTATTGATGCATTAAATTCCTTCCATAAAAATATAAAATTTACTATTGAACTTGAAGAAAACGGACAATTACCTTTTTTGGATTCGCTTATAAATGGACGAAGAAACGAAATTAAATTAAAATGGTAAAAAAAAACCAAAAGCTTCAGGACGAATGATCATAGAAAACAATGATCATAGATACAGCAATCGGCTGTATCAGGCGGATGTTGAACATATATGACGATGTATACCATGACGAAAAAAAAACACGAAATACAAACCATATTACGAAAAAATGATGTTCCGAATAACATTATAAAAACACTTATGAAAAAATACCAAACCACGACAAACACAAAACCACCTGAATTCCTAAACTGTCCGAAGGATTATCAAAATCAGATTGTTATAACAAAGACGAAATAATAATAACCCATAAAACAAGAAACACTCTGAGAGACATGTTCAACAAAACAAAATCTAAAATATTACCAATGGACAAAAGCAACGGTATTTACAAAATTTCGTGCAACGGATTGGACAACACTCCTTGCAATAATATATAAATTGGAACGACAAAATCAAAATTAACAAGAAAGGAAGCTAACTTCGGCACACCGAAGTTTGTATACCCTTGCAGATTTCAATTGTATCAATTATAATCTGTCCCAATATAAAATAATATGAACTTTCAAATTCACACAATTTTTACAGTTTTACATTTTTGTTACATTCTTACATGTAAAGTAATATTTAATTTGTTCCACATTTACCGATTGTTTGTATGACAGCTATATGATATAGTCGTCCGATTCTTATGAAATTTGCAACAAAATTCTGCAAAAATATGAAATATTTGAATCTCAAAGTAGAAGAAATTGTGTTGAAAATTGACAAAGTTATAATTTTTTTTCTAAAAATGTCCCGACCGTTTCTATGGCAGCTATATGATATAGTATTTTTATAAAATTAAATCCAAAAATCTATAGTAATTTATATAGCTTACAATCGAGAGTTGATCAAGATATGTTAAAAAATAGCGGAGCTATAATTTTTTTTTCTTAAAATTTTTGAATCGATTTTATGGCAGCTATATGATATATAGTGAGAGTATATAAAAGACTATTTACAATGTTTCATTCAGATAGCTTCAAAACTGAGGGACTAGTTTGCGTAGAAACGGACAGACGGACATGGCTAGATCGACTCAGCTGTTGATGCTGATCAAGAATACATATACTTTATAGGGTCGGAGATGACTCCTCATGCGTTGCAAACTTCTGACTGAAATTATAATACCCTGCAAGGGTATAAAAACAAGAAAGGAAGCTAACTTCGGCATGTCCAAATTTATATACCCTTGCAGATTCCAATTGTATGAATTACAATCTATCCCAATATAATATAATATGAACTACTTTCATATTCATACAATTTTTACAGTTTTACATTTTTTTTACATTTTTACATGTTAGGTATAATATATTTATTTCCACATTTACCGATCGTTTGTATGGCAGCTATATGATATCGTCGTCCGATTCTTATGAAATTTACATTAAAATTCTGAAAAAATATAAAATACTTGTATCTCCAAGTAGAAGAAATTATGTTGAAAACTGACAAAGTTATAATTTTTTTTCTAAAAATTTCCCGACCGTTCCTATGGAAGCTGTATGATATAGTTGTCCGATTTTTATAAAATTAAATGTAAAAATCAGAAACAATATAAAAAGCTCAGAACCGAGAATCGATCAAGATATGTTCAAAAACAGTGAAGTTATAATTTTTTTTAAACAATCTGTTTTTACGACGATCTGTGCTCGGGTTCGCCGTTGGATCTTCGTTTGATGCTGTGCGCTGGTGGAAACGATGCTCTTAGCTCGTCTACGCCACTGGCATGCTCCCTTAATGCTCTTCTTGGATCCTCCATTCTACCATTGCTTGCTGGGCGAAGCTTGTGTCTTCAGCAACAACAACTTGGGCCGACTGACGCCAATGTTTATGGTTTGCAGCTCTCTTCCAACATCGCTCCCTTAATTGATGTTTCACGCTCTTTTCTGTTTACATCGGGCCGCTTGGATGCTACAATCAAGGTTCGATCTATATCTTTGCTTAAGGCAGCCGCTGGAATGGCTCCGTATAATCTGCGCCCAGTATTACACAATTCTACAATTGAAGCTCCGGCTGCGCGGCCTGCGCACCATGAATCTGCGCCGCCTTCGTCATCCGTTAATTGTAGCTCCAGCTGGAAAATATTTTTCCAAAACATATCCGGCATGCGAACGAAGACGGATGTGTATACTTGGCATCATCGCAGTGTGACTACGATGTAATTATACCAGTTGAAACTTGGCTCAACATGGATTTCTTCGATAGTGAATTCTTCGACCTGAATCTAAATCAAGTATTCCGCAAGGATCGAGATGCTACAAAAACACAATGCTCTAGAGGTGGAGGCGTTCTCATTGCTGTGCGGCGTAATCTGAGATGCACATCTGTACGGCTTTGCAATGAGGACTTTCTTCTGGATCAACTTTGCGTGTCTATTGCTGGACCCTCGGAAACTACTTTTCTGATGGTTTCTTATATGTCGCCCGTCTGTGTCTTTGGCGACTTCAATCTCTCCTCGTTGGTCTGGGTGCAAGGTGTGGACTCTCCAGTAATGGTCCCCTGCAACCTGTATCTGCCTCATGAAATCTTGGTGTGAGACGATCTCCTTAGTTTGGGTTTGGTCCAAATTAACCATGTATTTAATAAATTAAATAAGCTGTTAGACCTAGTTTTTGTAAGTCAGGATTTGAACTTGAAGTTAGAATCTAGTAATAATCCGCTATCGGATTGTGATGCTCATCACCAGCCTTTATTGATATCAATATTTACTTATATATTCTCTCCATATATTTCACCAACATGTTCATTGTATATTAATGCCAGTAATTTAAATTTACTTCGGAATAATATTGCTAATACTAATTGGGTTGAGGTTCTTTCGCATGTAAATTTAGACGCTTGCTATGATAACTCTCTCGCATCTCTTTCAGTCATCATTAATAGGCATGAAAAAAAAGGTTTCATAGTGCTTATAAATTACCCTGGGTCTCAAAAAATATAAAAATCTTATACTACTTATAAATTCTATAAGCGATTTGTCGAAAGTGGTAATACTGCAGATTATGAAAGATATAGACAACATAAACGTGAATTTGAATTTCTAAATAAATTTCTATATAATCAATATATAGCGGATGTGGAATTGAGATTGGTTAGCAACCCGAAATCATTCTGGCAATTTGTTAATTAAAAATAAACAACTTCCTCGATTCCTTCCCATATGTAGCACAATGACTCAGTTGCTTCGTCTGATCTTGAAGTAGCTGATCTTTTTGCCAAATACTTCGCATCAAACTTTGAGCCAGTTTCGCCGTTGAATGACGATGCAATGCTCAGTTCCATCGCCTCAAACTTGAATATTGGCTGTCTTCACGTATCTGAATCCGACTGCCACTTCGCAGCGGAGAGTTTTAATGACTCGGAAAAATTTGATTGTGATGGCCTCTCACCTTTTATTTAAAAAAATTGTATTGGTGCTCTATCTGAGCCACTCAAAATCATATTTAATAAATCTCTCTCCAGTGGCGTATTCATTCAGAGATGGAAGCTGGCACTAGTCACCCCCATTTTTAAATATGGTGCACAAAATATAGTCTCCAATTACAGACCAATTTCAAAGCTAAGCAATGTCTCGAAGATGTTTGAGCGAATTGTCGCTTAACAGCTCTTGTTTCTTGTCGGTAGCACCATTAGCCCCAACCAGCATGGATTTATGCCTGGGCGCTCCACTACAACAAACTTGGCTGTTTTGTATCGTTTTTGCGTCAATGCCTTCTTGGCATTGACACCAAGTAGATGCTGTATACACCGATTTTGCCAAAGCATTTGACAAAGTAAGCCATAATGTACTTTTGGCCAAGTTACAAAAAATGGGCTTTCACTCGTCTATGCTGATTTGGATATGTTCCTGTCTTAATGGCCGCAGGTATAGAGTGGTATGTAATGGTCATTTCTCGAGTCCTTACATAGCGACTTCTGGCATTCCTCAGGGTAGTGCCTTGGGACCATTTCTTTTTATATTATTTATCAATGATATAGCTCAATGCTTTGAAAATTCGGAGTTTTTATTGTTTGCGGATGACTTAAAAATATTTAAGTCTGTTAATTCAGATCTGGATAGCGCTAAACTTCAGAATGATCTGTATAGAGTTGGGAATTGGTGTTCTTGTAACATGCTGCCATTGAACCTTGCTAAGTGCTTCTCTGTTACTTACAGCAAGCGGTTCAATAACTCGATCTTTCCCTACTCGATTCAATGTAGAGTGCTGCCATGCAGAACTGAAGCTTTAGATTTGGGTGTTATGTTTGATGCCAAATTTCTCTTCATTGAGCATATAAACTATATTGTTCCCAATGCGTATGCAATGTATGGCTTTTTAAGGCGTAATGCGGCTCAATTTTCCGACCCTTACACCAAACTCAGCCTTTTTTTTACATTTGTCAGGACCAAGTTGGAATACGCATCATTCATTTGGAACCCTATGGGATCCATACACTCAAACAGAATTGAACGCATCCAAAAAAAGTTCTTGTCTTTTACCCTTTATTCCCTGAATTTCCATGATCCCGGTCCCTCCTATCCCGCTAAATGTCGTCTTGTGCACTTGTCATCGTTAGAGGCTAGGAGAACTGTATCTTCTGTAATTACTCTTTTCGACCTGATTTCTGGCAAAATTGACTGTCCCACTATGTTGAGCTCTGTCAATTTTTGTGTTCCGGGTAGGTAATTAAGATCCTTTGAACCCTTTTTTGT
This sequence comes from Drosophila punjabiensis, assembly GCA_008042585.1. Classification (NCBI taxonomy): domain Eukaryota; kingdom Metazoa; phylum Arthropoda; class Insecta; order Diptera; family Drosophilidae; genus Drosophila; species Drosophila punjabiensis. Next base: position 157,409 of record VNJR01003693.1, read on the forward strand.
TCCAGTTTGTAGAACAAACTATGCCTCTAATGAGCCCATTACAAGAGCTTTAATCTTTATTAATAAATTGCCACCTAACATGCGAATGGACCCAACCACTCCAAAACACTTAGTTAAAAAGGCATTTTATTTATATTTCGACTCTATTGTAATTAATTAGCAAGTAGCCAGTTAAGGATTCTGTCTGTTGGCGATATAAATAAATAAATTTACGGATCGTTTGTATGTCAGCTATATGATATATAGAAGACTATCTGAAAAGTTTCATTCAGAAAGCTTTAAAACCGAGGGACTAGTTTGCGTAGAAACGGACAGACGAACAGACGGACATGGCTAGATCGACTCGGCTGTTGATGCTGATCAAGAATATATATACTTTATAGGGTCGGAGATGACTCCTAATGCGTTTCAAACTTCTGACTGAAATTATAATACCCTGCAAGGGTATAACAAGGGTAGCTTAACACAAATCTGACTACAAACAACGACACCATTCAAACATCAAGAAAACTGCGCTCATGGCCCACTATGCCAAAAGCGGTCACTCTCCGAACTTAGAGGAGACAACGGTTCTGCAACAAGAGCAACAACTTCAAGAAATGCTTCACTTTGGAGATGTTACATATCATAAACACTCCGACTGACATACGACTGCACTACAAGACCGACACTGAAAACTGTGCGCACATCTACAGACACTTATTAAAGAGTAAAAAAGTCGAACTATAAATTATGTATGTTGATTGTTATTTGTTTTTTAAAATATTGTGATATTTATAAAGATTTTTGTGTCACGGTTGTCGAGGAGCAACCGAAATATGTCGGAAACAAAAATAAAATATGTTTTATTTTTATTACCAAAAAATCCCTACTTGACCTCGAGCCGGAAAAGAATAGAAAGGTCGCCAAAAACAAAAACTATTGTAAATTATTTTTTGGCAAGATGTCGGAGCCGAAAAAAAAATTCAAAAGTTGGTTTCTGATGTCGAGCGTAAGTAAAATGAAATCAAAAATATACAATTTCTTAAATATTTAAATAAATTATTTTTTTAGAAGATGACTTTTCTAGTTGACAGACCCATTGGAGGACTCCTTTATAGCTCCACAAACCGGCCAACTCGAGGCTGTTGGTAGAAACGGACAAAAGTTTGGATGCTATACAGGTTCAGTTGGCCGAAACACCGAGCAGCTATCCAGGTTGACTGCCAGGCTCGAGGTCTTTCTGAAGGGAAAGGCTAAAAGCATGGGAGTCAACCAGGATTTCCCGATCGCAAATGATGAGGCTCTCCTCGCAGTGAAGCTAAAACTAGGCCCGGAGACACACGCCTCGTATGTAACTAAAATATTGATAAATTAAATATAAATAAAATTTTTGTGTTATATATCTTTCAGGCCACAGCTTTTACCAATTTTCTTAGGAGGGGCCTAACAAAGGCCCTGAAAAGCGTATTGGTCGAAGAGATGATGGTGGAGTACAACATTGACGGGTTAAGCGGGAAAAAGAAGCTTAAAGCTTTCCCAAAATTTTATTCAATTCTCCTTGGTATGTATTTTTGGCCTTCATTTAACAGATATTTTTACCGACTTTAATTTATTTCCTTTGCAGAATGCATCGCGAATGCATGGATGACAAAAGCCTGACGCCAGAGAAGGCCTTAGCACACAGTTTATTAAGTGTCAAAAACAGCGCGAGCTAACAGATATCTAAGAAAAACTAGATAAAAATTAAAAAAAAAAAAATAAAATGTTAAAACTTAAATTAAATTATTTTTATATACATATATATATATACATATTTATATATATATTTTAAATACCCTGCAAGGGTATTATAATTTCAGTCAGAAGTTTGCAACGCAGTGAAGGAATCATCTCCGACCCTATAAAGTATATATATTCTTGATCAGCATCAACAGCAGAGTCGATCTAGCCATGTCCGTCTGTTCGTCTGTCCGTTTCTACGCAAACTAGTCCCTCAGTTTTGAAGCTATCTGAATGAAACTTTGCAGATAGTCTTCCATATACTCTCACTCGTGCATATGTCGGAACGGGCCAGATCGGACGACTATATCATATAGCTGCCATACAAACGATCCGTAAATTTGTAGAAAAAAAATTATAACTTCACTGTTTTTTAACATATCTTGATCAACTCTCGGTTATAAGCTTTATACGTTGATTCAGATTTTTAGATTAAATTTTATAAAAATCGGACTACTATATCATATAGCTGCCATACGAACGGTCGTGAAATTTTCAGAAAAAAAATTATAGCTCTGTCAGATTTCAACATTATTTCTTTTACTTTTAGATTCTAGTAGTTCATATTTTTTCAGAATTTTGTTGTTAATTTCATAAGAATCGGACGACTATATCATATAGCTGCCATACAAACGATCAGTAAATGTGGAGAAAAAAAATTTTACTTTACATGTAAAAATGTAAAAAAAATGTAACAAAAATGTAAAACTGTAAAAATTGTATGAATATGAAAGTAGTTCGTATTATATTATATTGGGATAGATTATAATTTAAACAATTGGAATCTGCAAGGGTATTCCAATTTCGGCGTGCCGAAGTTAGCTTCCTTTCTTGTTTACTTTGCTTTTGATTGGGCTTCTGTGCGGTTAAATTTACAGTGCAAAATTAAAAAAGTGAAATAAATTAATTTAGAATATAGCGTGTTTTTTTCAAAACGCCTGTGTTGCAGTTCCGAGTGTCCGTTGTGGTGTCGAAATCAAATCAAGATTAAAATTGATTAATTTGTCCAGGTATTATTCTTTAGTATATTTTAGCAATGAATAAGCACGTTGTTAGGAAAAATTGTCGGAGGTGTATAATTGAGTGCTGCAGGAGGATCTATAGGGATTCATCAGGCTCCTTTCCACTTAAGTTGTTTGCATTTCCACAAGATGCTACTAGACTCAAGAAATGGGTTGAATTATGCCATTTGGATGACAATTTTAATAGACGAACAGCGCGAATTTGTAGTAGACATTTTGAAAGTAAATATATTGGGCTAAATAGGCTTAAAAGCAATGCCGTGCCGACTTTAAATTTGACTGACAACTTCCTTTTGCATCCGGACAGTACTGTTCCTTGTGAACAATTTGAATTCACTGATAATGGGGCAGCAGATCCAATTGGCATTTATGTGAACCCATCTAGATTAACTAATTTTTCTAATAGTTTAGATGTTAGCCCTTCTAATTTAGAAACTCCTAATGTAGAGCAGTTAAATGTTAGCCCTTCTTATGTAGTAACTCCTAGAGCACCGCAATTAGAAAATTGTTCTTATTGTCAGAAGAGGGAAGAAAATGAGATGTTTTATAGAAACAACAAGAAAGGAAGCTAACTTCGGCAAGCCGAAGTTTAAATACCCTTGCAGAATGTGTTTAAAATTGTATATACTTATTTAAGGATTGCGGTTAGTTTCAGTGATATTTTTTTCGAAATTCACGTACTAAGCCCCCACACCACGACAAGGTCTCAATCCACGAGGGGGAACTAAAGCTAATTATAAAACACATTGCAAAACTTTAAATTGTTTATTTTTATACATGGATACATAAAAAATATATTTACAATACAAAATATTGTATAAAATAAAATCTATTTGACTAATAACCTTAAAATAATTCATAACTTAAATAAACTGACTTACAAGCAAGCTCTCAATTCTCGAGGGGAAACTGTAGTCAATCAAAACAAATTACAGAAATTGAATTTATTTATTTTTTAATGGATACACGAAATATATATTTACAATATGATGTATAAAGTCTAGATAACTTATAACCTTAATTATATAAACAGCTTAAATGTACTATCTTACTGGCTATATTTAATGAATATGCCATCATGGTGGCTATATGGCGTTTCATAGGTAAGGGCAACAGCTTCTGGAATTCGAGCGTCAGAAAATACCCAATCAATTTGAGTCAGATGTTTTGTTGTTGGAGAATTATTCAGTGAGAAAAGATTATTTTCATTCAAATTTTCCTCCAGAACATCGCTCGTTGTGGATCTGCAGATATTAAAATCTCCTAATATTACCACTTTGTTATTATCAATTCTGCGTACCTTTTCAACGTCAGATTTAATTTCATTTCGAAATCTTGCTATAGGAAATCCGGGACTTCTATATACAATTATAAATGACGTGTCAAGGTATTTAAACGCAATTGATTGATAAGTTGCTCTCGGGTTTGGCGATTTCTTTGATTCAAAAAGAAATTGCACATTTGACGAAATACT
>VNJR01003695.1:0-18947 GCA_008042585.1 Drosophila punjabiensis
GAGAAGAGCAAACGAAGTGGGACGAACACATCCCGGAGCTTATGTTGACTTCCAACAGTAGTACATCGGAGACAACTAAGTACAGCCCGGCCCAACTAATTTTCGGAAAAGAGTTGCGGCTACCGAATACGGTCTTCGATTGAGTAACGGAGGGATCCGGATTAAGGGAGGAGAGTATAACCCACAGGTGGAGAAGGCTGGAAGAGGCAAAAAAGGAAGCAACAGGGAACATTGAAGCAGCAGCTGAGCAGCCGAGGCGTCAATACGACCTCCGAAAGAGGGAATGGAAGCCGCAGATTGGGGAGCTAGTTTGGTGCAAGACACACCACTTGTCAAACGCTGTAAATAAATTTAACGCGAAGCTAGCCCCAAAGTAAACCACACCTAGGGAGAGAGCACACACTACACGATGAACATAGCACATCACTAGGCACTAACGTAACACGTAGCTAACGGCAAAACCCAACAAACCCAAACCACAAATAACACCTGAACCAACACCACACATAACACGTAACCCAACACTACCAATAACACGTAAGCCAACACTACACATAACACGTACACCAACACTACGTGTGGTACATAGACCAACACTACACCGCTGTCGTCACACCCGACACTAACACAGAGCGATCTCATTTCGTTACAGATGCAGAGCAATGCACAAATTCAGGGAAAACGCGCGACGGTTCCGGGAGAACCACGCTTAAGCAGCGGCAGCAGAAACGAGTGCGAAGCTGGTGGAGGCACAAGCTATGACAGGGGCAGCAAGGAAGAGGACAGCACCGGCCAAGATGGGGATCCTGGTGGCGACTTCCCAAGAGAAGGTGTGGAACCCACCAGCAACGCCATCGACGGCGGAGGCTCGCCCAGGCCGAGCCGGGGTCGCGCACGGCGAAGAAGCAGCACGGGCACGTGGAGCCACGATCGCGAACAGACGGCGAAGGGAGTACAGGTGTAGAGCACAACGACAAGAGGGAAACATGGAGAGCCGCCGAAACAAGCCTGTACTTCCCGAGCCGTCGGGGATCCGTCAATGCAGCCAGTCACGCGCCAACCCAGCGCCACCCGAGAAGACGCACCACGGCATGCTGGTACTGCCCAAAACGCTGAATTGCAGCCAACGCATACGATGCAGCCGATGCAACCAGTCCCGTCTCACCACATCGCCGGGCAAGAGAACTCGCCCCAACTCGCCGGTACCTTGCGGGCTATCACAAAGCCGCCACAGCAGCCGGTACATATGAGGAGCGCGACGACGACGCAGGCAGACCCTACAAGCGATCGGCGGCCGACAATCTCGCCGGATAGGGGTGTTCTAGAGCTCCACACCGAGGAGAAGAAGGAGCTAGGGTGGACGGTGCCAATAGGAGCCCGGATCTCGGCGGCGGCGTTTGAGAAAACCAGGCTGAAGCTGGTGGGGAAATAATTTAAAACCAACAAGAAGTGGCTGGAGGAGGACGGAGAGAACACCTGGCGCGTCATCTCAAATCGCGGCAGCCACGTGACCATCCGGCGCCACTATCAAAAAGGGGGAGTGTGATGCGTGCCGCGCACATTAGTTAAATAAATAGGAAATAAGGAAAATAAAGTAGTACATAAGAAAGAGAAAATAAAGTAAATATGAAAGAATCAACAAAAGAAAGAAATAAAGAAAAAAAGAAGAAGCAGACACTAACGAACATTCGAATTTGAAAGCGCGGGCGCGCCCAAACACACGGACGGTCACACTGGACCAGAGAGGCGTTAGGCACACGCCGGAAAAGGGCTTACGCCGGAAAGAGAGACGGGCACGCTAAAACTCGCCAGATCGCTATAAAAGACGAACCGCATCCGCTGTAAACTCACTTAGCAGCCGACAACGATCGGATGAGGTAAGCCTACTCTGTAGCACGCAGTCAGTAGTCAGTTGGACTGGGTCATTCGATCCGGTTCACTTCTATACATTGTAGCTGGTCTTCCCGTAGTTTTCTCCCTCCTCGCCCTTACCCCCCAAGACTGCTTTCGAGCTTAATAACCAATTCTAATCTTTCTGGGACGGCTTACGAGCCCAACAGTGCTCTCCCTCTCTCTGGGACGGCTTACGAGCTCCACAACAACTTCTCTCCGCGACGGCTTACGAGTCCGATAATAATTTTTCTTCGAGACGGCTTGTCGAGCCCAACAACAACTTCTCGCCGAGACGGCTTCCGAACCCGACACTCACTGTCTCTTTCATAAGTACCCCACTGCCCGAAGACGCGTGACGAGAGAGGCCAGGCGACGACGTACATCCGAGAGCAGCTCTTCGACCACAGACGCAGATATCTGGACACAACCTGTATCCGAATATACGCAATAAAACCCGATACTATACTCTTACGGTCTAAACCCTCTGTGTTTTTCCTGGGAATCGGGACGGAAATCTCTTACAGCAACCACGCCTGAACCAAATTATTTCCTAACGGATCCTGGACGTCCCGCAGTTACCCGAGGCACGACAGACCGTCACAACCACTATCCCTTTTGATTTTGAACCTAGATGACCTCCCCAGGGGGGCATTGGCGACTGCCTGCCTGGTGGTTTATATCGTTGCGGTTCGGCTCGGCGCATCTGAAACAGCGCGGACTGTTGTTGCAGGCGGCTATTTTATGGCCCTCCTGGCCACACCTGAAGCAAGAGTTGCTCCTATCGGAGGTGCTAGTTTTCCTGGCTGCTATGTGTCCTGGCTCCATACAGCTTTTGGGACGGGACTCTACTTTTACTCTTCCAAGACTGGAGATTGAGCCAGCCACTGACTCTGGGACGGAAAACGTCGCCACCTGACCCCCACTTTGGAGGGAGCGGATGCTCTCGATGGTGACGGAGCTAGGAGGGAGGTTAGCCTGAGTGGCGAGCTCTGTCGAAAGCTCCTAAGTGGTCACTAGCTCGTTCGATCCCGGATGAGGAAAAGGTCTGCGGCGATACTGTGCGGATCGGCATCGCCTTGATAGCGTTGAGGGATGCTGCAGCAGACCTTTTAAGCTCAATTAGGAGCACGCTCCTCGCTATTCTCCTTACTTTGTTGACGCTTTCCCCGATTCCTGCCATGCTGGCCTCGCTGTAGAACATCTGGGCCGCGGGGGTTATGATGATCGCCTCGTTCCTATTTCTCTTGAGCTTCCCACGGTGCTTGACCTGACCACGAATGGTCGAAACCCGCGCCTTAGGGCATGGTCCGCTTCCAGCGCCTATTAGGTCTCCGCCAGCGTTCTTAGTGGGAATCCTGGTTTGGGAGCGCGAGCCCAAACCACCATCGGGAGCCCCACCAGTTCTGTGGCCTTTAAGACCTCGTTCGAAGTCTGGACCGACTTCTCCGCTGCGGACCTAAGCCGGGTCGTTGGAGGAGCTATCAGGTTCCACTGGTCCTCTAGTTTGAGGGCATCACCATCAGCCCTGTCTTTCCCCTTTGTCAGCAGAAGCTCTAACTATAGCTCTTTCAGCCATGCGAATGCATTCTTCATGGCCTAATTAATGCTTCGGACCTTCCTCTCGTTATCCTTAGCTAACAGGTCGTCTAAATCATCATCATGGGCGTCTAGATCTTCTTGGGTGGGTGGGTCGGTTCAGGGTGGGTGGGGGAGACCCTAACCCTTTCGGAGATTGGGGTCGACGAACTCGTCTCCCGCCCGCTGGGGTCCAGGACTCTCTCCGAGTCGTGACGGCGTGGGGGTGCCGCTGGGTGGGGTACGCTGCAGTTTCGAGCTGACGTGACTGGCATTTGCTGCAGGGGCAGCCACATTTAACCGCTAGAGAACACATCGCGGGCAGCGGGAACAAGAATGATGAAAGTACCTGGAGGAAATACTCTCACCACTCTCTCCACTCTCACCGCCGACCAAAGAGACTTGGATTTAAGGATCTGTATCGCCGGGTCCTCCATGGGCAACAGGGGCTTGACGCTTGACCTCTGGAGCCTCAATCACGGCCGGAGTCGCGCTGGGCCTTGCCACAACCCACTGCGCACATTTTTCGGGAGCACCGCCGCGGTGCAGTCGTACTCGGCAACTTCACACACTGTCTTCAATAAAATAACTTCCACCATTTGTGGATGATAAATAAGATTTTCTTTGCTAATTTTTGATTCCTCTGAAAATATTTTTAATACTTCAGAGGTAATTATCGTGAATCCTTGTTTAAATTCACTCTTACCTTGGCTTGGCATACGTTTCAAGCTCTGCCAAATAAAAAGCAGTCGAGTTACTACCCAATAAATATGATGTATCCTCGCGTATCTTATTGTTTATGACTGGACAAAGAAGTATGGTTACCACACTGAAAAACCACTGACAGTCATTATATTATAAGCCAGACCTAGGGTATTTATAAGATAATCTCTCAACGGAACATTTGCCAATCCAACAGTTTTGTCTATATCGGAACACATTATTTTTGCATAATGGCTCGTACAAAACTGAACGCATACAACAGGAAATTTTTCACTTTGTTGGTACAAGAAGTGAAAACACATACTATTGTACGCTATGACATCAAAGTCATTGAATTATTTTAGAACCGCTTGGATAATAGCAAAGCTGACATCAGTTATAATTCGTTTGCATATTGGTAGCTTACATATATTTTGCCGACAAAACCTATTTATCTCGCATATAAAAAGTGAGGAACATACCGGTAAATATTAATGTAAATAATATCGTTTAAGGGCCTCCGACAAGTCCCTCTCTGTCGCATGCTCTGGTCAAAGGCATGCTCTAGAGCTGCTGCGATCTGGTTAGCAGTTTCGTTGGCTCCTCCCTGCGCGTCTGCAGACATGCCTTCCAGCGCATTCTCGAATGCCTGGGTGCGTAGCGCGTCAGGCCGATACACCTTAGTGGGCCGCCGCGACGAGCGAGTGACACCCTCGGGCGCACCCACTGAGCAAAGGATCGCCTCGTGGTCGCTCCCGGTGTACACGTCGCTGACACTCCATCTAGCGTCGTGGAAGATGGCGCTGCTCACATACGTAAGGTCAATTATTGAGGCGGCTCCTGCTCTAACGAACGTGTGCCTCACCCCGTCGTTGAGGAGGACGACGTCTGTCGAGGCAAACGCCTCGAGCACCACTCGTCCCCTGGCGTTGGTCGAGGCGGATCCCCACTCCAGGGTTCAGGCGTTAAAGTCGCCTCCGACTATAACCTTTGTCCTGCCACGCATATCGCTGCATAGGATATCCAAGGTCCTTCTGAACACCTCCAGCGGGAGACTGGAGACTAAGTAGCAGCTATAGATGTAGTAGCCGCCTACTTCTGCCCGCACGAATTCATCGGCTGCCAGGATGTTGGACATCCGCCGTTGACCGTCACAACAGAGTCAGAGGGCCGCCTTGCCAGTGCGGTCCTTCGCCCAAGCTCCTCCCTCTCTCATCCTGTAGGGCTCGCTAAGTAAAGCGACATCCGCCGCTACCTCGCGCACTGTCTGCAGTAACAGGTCCTGCGCCGCTCTGCAGTGATTCATGTTGAACTGAATCAACTGCATAACGTCTTTTGGGGGCTTGCAACGCTGCTTCTGGCCGGGCTGCTGTTGCTGCCGGGTCGTCGCTTGCTTTCAGCTGGGCCGGCTCCTGGCCCGGGAGGTGCCGCGGGCTCCTTTCGGCAGACGGCTGCCTTGTGCCCTGAGTCGCCGCACTTAATGCAGCAGCCGCTTCCTCACCTCGTTGGCCATCGGGCACAGCAAGCTTATTACAGCAGTTTTCGACTCACCGTACCCGGGGCGGAGGCTCCGGACCTTGACCGCGCCTTCACTGAGCTGGTATTGCCTCGTGAAAGCTGCGCGGATCTCGCTCTCCGTCGTGATGGCGTCTAAGTGACGGATTTCAAAGACGTTGACTTTCGAGTCCTCCAAGGACTCGCGAGATGCTGTTCCTCATGGACTCAGCGCTCTCCGAGCCGCCTTTGGCTACCTCCAGAAGCAGATTTCCTCTGGCGGTCCGACGCACCTTGTTTACTGACCCGCCGAGGTCAGCTAGCTGGCTGTCTTCCCTTCGAGTGACCAGTGCTAAGATCTCCCCGTAGCTTATTCCCGCAGCCTCAACTATCACCGCGTCCGGGCGTGTTCTACCGGTAGGCCTTTTTTTCCTGACCACCTTACTCCACGAGTTGCCAGAACTTTCGGGCTCGGCGGGTTTTGCCGAACTCCTTTGCCGGTTTTCTGGCTCCCGGGGCATCTCAGGAGGTGGTGGCCGAGTCCTTCTGGCTGACTCCGTCTGGGCTGCTCGGTCCTTTTTCCTCACTGCCACCGTTGCTGGCCCTTGTTAACGCCGGGCATCCCACACGGTATGAGCTGTACGCACTTGCAGCATACGCTCTCCGACTGCTCGATGGAGGAGTTGATCCTCCGCATCTTGGCGATCATTTCCCTCATGCCGTTGTTAATATGACGTACCTGCTTCTGGTACACCTGCTTATACAGTGGTACACCTGCTTATACAGCTTGTCCAGCAGCATGCCTCTCGGAGACGGACTCCTCTTGGGCAGCTCTCCTTTTTTTCGGGAGTGTGCCCCTATGACCCCTTGGCGGACTGGCAGGGTGTCTCCCCCTCTTGCCCGAGTCGCAAGGGTCGCCAATACCACTCCTCACTAGCGCTAGGGATGGCGCGCTGGGTGGGGAGCGGGCTATTAGGCAGCTCTTCCTGAACGCTGCCTCATCTCCCTTGCCTGTTCATTCCTCCTGGCTTGGTGCATTACCTACCGTAGCGGCCAAGTCAGCCACGACCACGACAGGGTGTTTTGGAATATTTGGTAGGGCCTACAGAATCCTTGCCCTTACCGTAGGAATTCCCACGGGTGGATTTCCACTTGTGTGGTTGCCACCTGGAGTAATTTTGTTATTTTCAGACATTTCAGTTGGTTGCATTGTCGTCCAATGCTAGGCCGCATTTTATACCTTCTGCCAGGCGCTGTGACTGTCGGCCACTATGGCTCAGATGCAGACCACGCAGCCGCCCTGCTCGGAAGCAGGATTGCAACCGACTGGGATCACTTAGGCTTGCGTCGAACGCCTCCGAATATTTCCTCCGCTGGCCGAATATTTCCCTCCGACTTCATTTTGATGGGGTTTATACCGCCGCGCCTCGGTCGGCAGAGCCCCCTTTTTGGTCTCCCGCCATGGCGGTGGGGATGGCAGACGGTCAGATCCGAGACCTTTTCCACCATTAGGCCACACGCGCGTACCTCGATTTCGACGGAACATGGCCAAATTCCGACTCCTTGCCAAGGACTTTGAGCAGCAGCCCGGGAATGTATGCTACGACTTTCGTAGCGATCGTTGGCTGAAGCTCGTAGCAATCAGCTTCTGTCACGTGTCAGGTGGCGCTAGTGTGCGCGTGTAAAGTACAGCGGAGCTGCAGCGATGCCACACAGCTGCATTTTGCTCGCTGCTCTACATTGGCAGCCAGCTGATCGAGCAATCAGCTGGCGTGACCGGCATTATCTGTGGGGGCATCCACATTTGACCCACGAAGAGAGAGTGCAACGACAGAAGAGATAGGAAGAGAAAGTTTTTTGGAGAAAAGACTCTTCTCTTACCCCTAGCCATTACTCCTTTTGCCAGCAAATGAAGCACTGAGGTGCCCTCCGCGGACCGCAGGAGCCTTGCCACGACAGGTAAGTCCCAAGACTGCACCCATTCGGCATCCTGGATACTGCTACCACTCTTTTACCCCTAGGGGCACTGCCACAGCAACAGTTCACATCGGAGCCACCTGCGCGGGCGTCCGTTCACCGCGACTTCACACAGCAACCTCCCCAGCAGACAGACGTGTGCCCGTGTGTGTGTGTGCGGGGTGAGACGGGTGAGTGTTGCAAGTGGCAACGACTGACCAGCAGGGAGATTCGGCCAACATGGCCAAGTGCATATAAAAATCTCGGCGGACTCGATGCGGTATCGCCCTAGAGTAGATTTAACCTCAAACTTTGCCCCGATCCAAACTTAAACCTCGCACAAAACCTAACCTCACACTCTAACCAATGAAAACATGTCTCAGAGAAAATTTGTAAAAACAAAAACCATAGAAATAAGCGCAGTGCATCTGCCCCGAGAAAATTACACTGAAGAAAAAAAATAAACATGCAAGATTAATACAAAATATCGAAATGAAGTTTAATTAATTATATTCTATACCTTATTGGGGCACAGATGCCCCCCAAGTATATATAAATATTTTTACATCCAGAAAAACATTCCGGAGCCAGGCCCAGCCGGTGCAGTACCAGTTTGAAGTCACATACCGACGCGGAAGCCAGAACATTGTTGCAGACGCGCTGTCACGACAGCCCCTGGAAGTACTACATATGATTCAGAAGAATCAACCCGGTTGTACCTGGTATCAGCGGATGCTGATACTCGTTTAGGACAAGCCTGAAGAATTCCCGGAGTACGTGTACGAGAATCAGCAGTTATATCGGCATATTGGATCCCGACCCTACCCGGATCGCTCAGAGGTATTATTGGCCGGCACTCTTTCGAGACGTAGCCAGATATGTTCGAAAGTGCGAAACTTGTCAACGCTTCAAGGTAAGCCAAAATATGCCAGCGGGTTAGATGTTTACCAGGCAGATTAGTGAGCCCTTTGAAACTGCCTGCGCCGATTTTATTGGACCCCTTCCGCGGTTAAATAGCGGGAACAGCTTGCTTCTAGTATGTGGGATCCGGTAAGGTTCGTGAAGTGGATACTCTGACTCTCTACTTAAAATGAACTAATAAAGGAAGTAATCCAGGGTAAAAGAAAAGTCTGGCAACTCTTCGCAAGGGAGTCGCCGCCAGAATCTCGTCACGATCACACACGCTTTGCACAGAACAATCTTTGTTAACTTAAGTTACAAGCTATAATTTGAATGGAATAAACAATAATAAACAATAATTTAATGTCGGTGTTACAACTTTATGGAAAAGAGGACACTGCATTTTTGGGGGCTCGTCCGGGATATTTGCCTACCATTCAACAGCTTGGGCCTTAAATTGTATATTTCACACAAGAGAAATATAACAAACAAAGTATTGTGAAGTGCAGAGAATAATGAAATAAGAAAAATCGAAAAATAGAAAACTGGTGAAGAGTTTTTGGGAAAGACAAGTCAAATTGGTCTGAGAGCGAAAGAGACAGCACGAGACGCGAAAGAATTTCGTCACAAGTCCTACGAATTTCATCAGAGGGCGAATGACAAAGACACATGAGCGAGTTGGACGGAAGCAGCGAGTGTTGACAAGAAAAAACGTGTGGCGGTGACCAAGGGATTGAGATGCATCGGATGAGACTGGTAAAGAGCAGGAACTAAAGAGCAGTGGAGCAGGCTGGAGACGGACGAGAGTAAGCAAGACATTGGAGCTGGTGGCGTTACCGGAGCGTGCGGGCAAAAACGTGTTGGCCAGGATTGGAACACGGAATTGGAGGCAGACGTTGACGACCAGGCGATTCCAGTTGAGCATAACCTCGGAGTGGCAGCGGTATAGTTGCAGAGAAGCAGTGTGGCAGGCTGAGAAGATCAAGAAGCAGCGGACAGGGCTGGAAAAAAAGAAGACGAGATCAAGCTAGACGGAGCTGGTGGCGTTAACGGAGCGTGCGGGCAAGAACGAGTTGGCCAGGATTGGAACACGGACTTGGAGGCAGACGTCAACGGCCAGGTGACTCCTATTGAGTTGAACCTCGGAGAAGCAGCAGAATAGGGCTGGAGTGAAACAGAAGGCAGAAAGGACAGACAAGACATTGGCTGACGGCTGAAGAATATAGACAAGCAGCATTTTGAAAACAGACAAGCAGACGAAATCAAAAATCGTGTTGGCCAGGGCTGGAACACGAAGCACAGGAGCAGATCGAGCTAAATATCAGAAGGTAGACAAGCAGAGAAGCAGTCGGAGGAAGTTCAGAGCGGGCGGGGCAGAGCATCGTCGGTGCGAACACAACCTCGTTGGCCGGAGCGAAGGCACGTGGTTTTGCGAGCAGGCAAAACAGATTCCAATTGGAGGCATAGCAGGTCGCTGTGTGCGTGCAGAAGAAGATGAACAACGAGAAGAGACGCTACAGAGAGCGGTAAACACGAAAAGAAGCGAGACAACAAGAGAAGAAAATAGGGTTGTCGCATACAGTTGTTTGTATGTTTAAAGAAGAAAAAAAAACAGGGCTTTTGGTTTGTTTACAAATTTATCGAAAAGAAATTAGAGTTAAAATACAAAGTTGTCATCATACGACTGGATACGACTGGATTGAAAGCGGAACTACAAGAACGGTTGCTAACACATTTTGGTTTGATGGATGAGGGTGAGTCAGAGACTGAGGGTGAGGCTGCAGAATTTAGATCAACCTCTTCCACTCCAACCACCCACCGTAACAGAGCAGGTAGAGAACACAGCCAGATAGCGCAGGGACAGTCTAGATCGTGGTTTACATTGAAAGATGTTGAAGGATGCGTGTCACAGTTTTCCGGGTCAAGTGCACCTAATATTGACTTGTGGGTAGAAGAAGTGGAGGATTGTGCAGCTACTGTAGAATGGAGTCCGTTGCGGCAGTTTGTTTATGCAAAACAATTACTTTGTGGAGCAGCTAAAATGTTTGTACGAAGCCAAAGAGATATTAAAAACTGGGAAAGTTTGAAGTCAGCGTTGTTACTCGAGTTTGGAGTGCAGGTATCTACAGCGGAGATTCATCGCAGATTGGGAAAGCGTCGTCAGCTTAAGGGTGAATCATTACAGGAGTTTCTTTATGCATTAATGGAGATAGCTAAGCCGATTCGTTTCGAGGATGAAAGTCTGATTGAATACTTCGTAGAAGGGATCCCAGATGCAAGATCTTATAAAACCATGCTGTATCAGGCTAGAAATTTGAAGAAGTTGAAATGGCAGATCGAGGCATACCAGAGGGCAAGAAGCGCATCCAAAGTAGAAAATAGTTACAGTTTCCAAGGCGGTAAGGGAGGAAATGAGTTTGCCAAAGAAAAGACAGCAGAGGTTAGGAAATGTTTTAGGTGTGGAGATCCATCTCATATGAAGAGAGATTGTCCAGAACAACTAAAATGTTTCAAGTGTGACCAGCCAGGACACCTAGCAGGGCAGTGCAGAGTGAAAGTTCAAATTAAGACAGGGAGGGAGCATATGTGAGCAAGCTCGCGCAGTTGAGCTGAAGTCTATATATTGTTCAAATGTCGAGATCAAAGGACTTGTAGATACAGGAGCAGAACTGTGTTTGATACGTCGGAGCGTATTCTTAAAGATAGGTTTGGGCGTGGGCAGTTTGACTGGCAGCTTCAAAGCAGTGGTTATTATTGACGAAATCGAAATGGAGATTGAATTTCATGTGATCCCAGATGGAGACATGAGGTTTGATGCGATTTTGGGCACCAAAATCTTGGAAAATGTCGATATGATGGTCACGAAGAAAGGAACAGTGTTTTTGAAAAGGGTTCAGTGTATGCAACCAGATGAGGTACAGGTAGAGGAAAGTTCCTGTTTGCAATTGAAGGATGAATTTGACAGCATTTGTTTGATAAACACAGAAGCTTGTGAACTAGGATTAGATCAGGATAATTTAAGCAGAAGTGTAGTTTCGAAAGTAGAGTTAGTAGAGAAAAATCAAAGTTCGAGGGTTATTTTAGTTGACAAAATGAATGGAAAAGTTGATGAAAGTATAGAAAATTGCGGAAGGAGGGTTAAGTTTAAAGGAAAGCAGGAAAAGGTTTCAGAGTTAAATTATGATCAGAGGAAGAAGTTGCGCGAAAGGGCAAGAGGAAATATAATAGCAAGTAATGTAGAAAGTAAGACTAAAGCTAAGAATTTGGTAGGTATAAGACGCATCCCGTATGAAACAAGTTTAAAGTTAAAAGAGAAGGATTTAAGTTTGCAGTTAAAAGTTGGAAGAGTAGGACAAGGAGAAGGCCATGTAAGACCAAGACAGGACACATGAGGCCATTCGGGTCGAATGAAACGTCAGGAAGGCCGAATGTGGGATCCGGTAAGGTTCGTGAAGTGGATAGGGTTACCAGAAGTGGTCACACCTATTAGTCTCTGACTCTTTACTTAAAATGTACTAATAAAGGAAGTAATCCAGGGTGCAAGAAAAGTCTGGCAACTCTTCGCAAGGGAGTCGCCGCCAGAATCTCGACACGATCACACACGCTTTGCACAGAACAATATTTGTTAACTTAAGTTACAAGCTATAATTTGAATGGAATAAACAATATCCTAATTTAAAGTCGGTGTTTCAACTTTATGGAAAAAAGGACACTGCAAGTATTTTTCGACGCCTTTTCGAAATGGGTTAAACTGGTCCCCTTAAGAAAAGCAACTTCGGCGCATCTGGAAAAATCCTTTCACGGAGAGGATTTTGAACCATTTTGGGATTCCACGCACCTTCGTTTGTGACAATGGGACTCAATTTACGAGTCGTTCCTTCACAGCTTTCTGCAAACAAGCGAGAATGGAGATCCAGCATACGGCATCCTATACTCCGCAGCAGAACCCGACAGAGAGGGCCAATCGCACCATTAAAACTATGGTCGCCCAGTACATCGAGGATAAGCAGACAACGTGGGACGAACTCCTCCCCGAGTTGAACCTGGCCATAAATAACGGCGTTCTGGATTCCACCGGGTTCAGCCCGGCTTTCATCGTTCAAGGTCGAGAACCAAGACTCCCAGGAGCCTTGTACGATGAAGTCACCCCAGGGCCGAGCCATGTTCTGAGCTCGCCTGTGGCGAAAGCGGAATTGCTACGAGATATCTTCAAAGTGGTACAGAAAAACACCCAGCGCGCTTCGCTGGAGTAGAGGAAGCACTATGATCTGCGACGACGCGAATGGAGACCAACAGTAGGATCTTTGGTATTTGTGAAACAGCATCACTTGTCAAAGGCGGCGGATAACTTTGCCGCAAAGTATGAGGGACCATACAAGGTCCTCAAGTTTATCTCGCCCACTATAGTACGCCTGCAACACACTCAGAGCAAGCATCGCAGAACGGCATCGCTAGGAGACCTGAAGGGAGCAGTCAACGATCCAGGAACGCAGAATCTGGTACCCGGAAGGCCAGATAACCCAGAAAATGTCAAGAGGACATAGAAGGTTTAGTCGTCGAGTGACGCTAAACTCAAGGAAGCCCGCACCAAGGCGGCACAGCAACGAAGGAAGCCCGCACCAAGGCGGCACAGCACGAAGAACCCCGCAGCAAGGCGGCACAGCAGCGAGAAAACCAAGCCAGAAGAGGATTTAGCCGTCGACTTACGTTAAATCCCGGCCAAGGCAATGGGCCAGCTCAGAACACTGTGACAGGAGCCAAGACTGAGTCTGTGGGGGCCACTTGCTGAAGGGTGCGCCTTCCCAACGTCCCCACTCCCCTAAGGGGGAAACTCAATGCTCCCAGTGCCCACTGCTCTTTAACTCCCCCCCCAAACTAACAACTAACTACGACTATAAACCCGTTAGGTAGCCCTTTCACCACACAAAGGCTAATAAAATTTTGTTTCTCAACAGCTATGGCGTCAGACGACACCCCCGATTGGACGTACCTAGTCCGGTGTGTCGAGGAGGCCATCGAGCCGTGTCCAGGAACCGTGGACGACTACGAAGAAGCCATCCAATCGGGCGCACACCCCATGGCGCCACCGAAACCACCACCAGCCTCTGAGCCGCCACCGAGGGCACTAGCAGCCTCTTTGCTGCCATCGAGGCCATACGCCGCCTCCAGGCCGCCATCGAGGCCACCAGCGGCATTCAAGCCGCCATCGAGGCCATCAGAAGCCTCTCCTCCGCCTTCAACGTCGAGGCTCGCGAGATGCCAAGCCGACAACAACCTGGAGGCCACCACTAGCCTCCAACACAGTACCGAGGCCAGCAGCAGCCTCGAAACCGTCGCCGGCCCCAGCAGCGCCATCTCTTCCGCGACGCCGGTCACTCGCAGAGGATTGGGTGCGACCGCTGCGACATTGGGCAGGGACCACCTCCCACGATCGCAGGTGAACCATCTACACCGCGAGGAAGATGCGGAGCGGAGATCTGCGCGGAAATTTTTATTCCACGCCGTGGATTTCCGCATCCAAAACACTAAAAGCAACGTGATAACGGGGGGATGTGAGGAACCTGCCGGCTCCCCACAATTGAATATGTAAATAATAACTAACAATATAAAAAATAATAATATAAGCCATATAAATAATGTACACACATATAATAATGTATAAATAGCCGATAATAATGTAAACAATAGAAAATAGCCATGCAAAAAATCATGTAAATAATAGCAGATGATAACGTAAATAATAGGAAATAATAATAGATTTAGTTAAATATAAATAGATTTAAGGCTTTGCAAACCATATACGACAGATAGTGCTCGACGCACACGGGCACACACACAGGCGTATCAACGAAACTCACCACGAGCAGCGGTCACATGACCAATAGAAGTATGCAGGAGGGAGCGAGAGAGGACGCGATCACGCCATGCAATTAACCCCCGAAAATTGGCACGCACCCTAAGGAAAGAATGAGAGGAAGCGAGGCACTAAACTTCCAGAAGTTTCGAAGCGAGGCCACGAGAACTTGGCAGTAGAAAAAACCGGGGAGTTGAAAATCGGATGGAATGACGCGATCGAGTTTTCGGAGGTAACTGTAGATGGCGAGTGCCACTCCAAGGTAGCAAAAATCCGAGTGAAGACAAGATCATAGACACCGGCAGGCCAATCTAAGAGGAAGGAGAGTTGCGAAGCCAGAAGTCGGCACACGGGAGATGGCGAATTTCAAGAAGAAAGAAAAACTCAGCACGCGGAAAAGTGAGACGATCAAGAGATTCCCGGCAGGCCACGCGGCCAATCTAAGAAGAAGGAGAAACTTGGAAACCCAGGCGTCGAGTGACGGCTGACGCAAGAGTGGACAAGGAGACAGCGAGGGACTTGTGCCGCCCCGGAACAACGGCGGAGCACCCAGCAGAAAGGCGTGTGCCCGTGTGTGTATGTGCGGAGTGAGACGGGTGAGTGTTGCAAGTGAAACCGCAATAAGTGGCCAGCAGGAAGATTCGCCCAACATGGCCAAGTGCCTTTAAAAATATCGACGGGACTCAATGCGGTATCGCCGGTATAGTAGATTTAACCTCAAACATTACCCCGATCCAAATTTGAACCTCGCACAAAACCTAAACTTACACTCTAACCAATGAAAACATAAAAAAAAATAAATAAAAATACAAGAAAAACTCAAAATATCGAAATGAAGTTTAATTAAATATATTCTATACCTCATTGGGGCACAGATGCCCCCCATATATATATAAATATTTTTACATCCAGAAAACCTTTCCGGAGCCAGGCCCAGCCGGCTTCATAGCTTGGGCCGACAGCGATTGCTGACGGCGGATTACGCGATCCATAAGGACCTGCCGGACATGCCGGTTGTGATTCCTCTCGGTCTCCTCGCGGCGAGTGTCATGAGCCAGACCCAGTACGCGCTACCACGGATTCCCTTCCTTAGTTTGCAAATACTAAAAATAACCGTTTCCTGCTCGGTAACCCGGTAGCTAACAACTTCCATCTCATGACAGCCCACCGTTCATCGAAGACCCATTGTCCTATCTTAATAAATTTTCTGTAAAGCGATTCTGGCGTGACCGAGCTTCACCCCTGCCAAAGAACTACTTCACAAAAGAGACCACAGGTTGTGTGGTTGGACAAAATAGATTTTGCCACGGGATACACCATATGATGTTCTGGAAAGTGTGCCTCCAATCAAAAGAAATAAATTCTTTTTCTTACGAATTTCAATGGCTGCAAAACACATCCTGTTGCATCTATATGCAACGTGTATTTTTTTATATGATTTAGGAACACACTTGTATAGTCTTTGTTCCATAAAAACACTTCTAGTCTAATTGAAAGAAGCTTAATATAATGTGAAAAATTGTTGTACCTCATTTTAAATGCATCTTTAAAGGGATCTTTTATAAAGTCCTCTTTTGCATTTTCTTCAGAAATGCGATTTTTATAATATGATATATTTTCCATTATTATTATGGTTATTCTCCCTCAAAACATGTTCTATTCTTTTCTTCTCAGAAAATTTTATGGAACACTTTTTAACTGTGTCCGCAAAGCCCTGCATTTGTAGCTCCAAAAATATTAATATACGTGGCTCTTGTAGCCGAACCAGATTAGGAGTGCAATTGACCATTTTTACATTATTGTTTAAAATGGTGTTACCAATCCGACAAGTCCTGCGAAGACATTTCAGTGACGCTTCAATATGACTTTCATCTATCAGTTTGGGTGGGGAAATCGAAATGATAGTATTCGAAATTTGTTATATATCTTCAGAATCTCGAGTAGTGGTTTCTAAAATCGGCAAAAAGGGATCAGCACATGATTCAATTTCCTTTGGCGACAAAAACTAGAGCTCGCAATTTGAAATTGCAGTCCTTAAGGGCGCGTTTGTCTGTAGGACTGTAGAAATGTTTGGAAGTTAGCGTCGAAAACATCGCATGGCACCCGCCGCCTGGTTTTAGTATTAATATATTAATTGGGTCGGAAAAGAGAAACACTTGAATTTCCCGAAAACTTATGGTTAGATTGAAAAGAAATTGAATCCGAATTTGGAGAATTGTTTCCTCTTTCGTTTGAGATACCGTGCATGTTGGCAAAATCTCGTTAAGGGCTGTAGGATTGTTTGGAAAATATCATACGGCACCGCCCACGTGGTGTTAGTATCAATATGGCTGGTACATACAAGAATAATCAAAAATGTGCGAAATAGTTTTTTCAGGCGGTACCTGTAGCCCCTCTGCCCACCGAGCTTCCAAAAGCTCGCCCGCTTGGCAGTTGAGCTGGCCGTCGCTCGCCCGCTCTTCGCTCCTCGGTTCACCCGATCTTCGCTAGCGTCTACCCGAGCTTAGGGACGGCTACGGCGCTCTCCACCTCTCGGCTCTTTCGCTCTCGGTAGGGCGCACGGCCCTTATGCTAAGCTAAGGGCCTCTGCTCTATCCGATCTCCTCGCCGCTAGATGAACTTCGGGAACACTCGCCTTCGATCTCCCGCTCTTGCTTTAGCAATGTAAAGCGGACGGGAGCGTGACACTATTTCTAAGCTTATGTTTTAGTTCCATGTATGCAGCCGAATAAAGCTGATCTGACGTTCCTCAACGACGCCCCCGACTTTTTCTTCTACTGGGTTTTCTTCGTGGGATATATATATATATTTTACTGGATCCTTTAGCGGAGGACATCCTGGCCACCACCCTACATAAACATGGTCCTTCGAGCCGGATAGGGATATCGTCCTGGATTCCTTTCTTACCAGCAGCTTCGGTGGTACCGCTAAAGATAAGTCATAAATTCTCCCCTTTCTAATTGCCGGTCTGCAGTAGTTAATCCAAATTTCCATTTCGCGTAAACTGCTGTCAGATTCCCGTCTCAACTTAAAGTGCAAGTTTCCGAGACCACGGTTATATAGAAAATATATGCTTCTACGTGTATATATATATCGAAACTCCAATTTTCTTTATTCTCCGGTTTCTTGTGTTCAACGCCATATTAATTGCCGTTCTCTATTTGAGTACAATATTATTTCGTTCGACTTATTTGGCCCGTCGTTCATACATACGTACATATATCCGTACATATTTACACATACACTTTAAAGCGCTTCTAATCCGCGAAAATATTTCCAACATTAATCAAGTGAATTTGTGTGTGAAAGGAAAGGCATAATATATCGGCAAACGGTTGTGAATATTTTGTGGGCCTCCGTGAAGTTCTTCGTATTGCCAAATTTTCCGCCGTAGCCTCGATATTTTACTCCGTTTATTTCCCACACAGATTTGCCGCCACTTCCAAATACAGTCCACTTATCGAAGTTCGCCTGCGCCACCAATATCCATGTGTGGAAATAGGTGAATTCACTTCAAACTATTTTCCCCCCACAAAATAAAAACATTTTCTGTTCCATACTTTCATATTGCCTCATAAATACAGTCCACTATACGGAAGCTCTCCTGTGCACTCCCGCCGGCTTCTTATATTTACATACATATTTATTGTCGCATACATACATACACATCCAAGTTCATGCCCATATATAACATTTATTTTTATGTTGTTCCTCCATATTATTTTGTACGCCCTTACAACTCTACAGTCCAGTTATCGGGTTTCCACTGTACAAAATATAAAAGCACCCGCGCATACATGCATATCTACATAATTTAACATTTACATATCAATTTTCTGCACTGACATACCTGAACCTACGCACAACACCAAGCAAAAACAATTAAAAGCAAGACAAAAACAACAAACATTAAAAATCAAACGCAATTGTTTTGGTCCAATTTTCTTACTCCACCGCCGCAGCAGCCGTGTTGTTTTTGTTGTTGGTTTTCTTTTCTTATCTCTACTGCGTCCCTTACGTATGGACTGTTTTTGCCGACGGCAAAACACAGTGAGCCCTCCCGAACCAAAGCCAAGATTTTTAACTCTGCCTTTCCGGCCTCTTATTAATAACTAATTTAAAAAATTATTTTTTTGTTTATAATTAAATATTAAACGGGAAAACTATTCAAGCTCTACGTCCGAGCCACAGATCACATATTGGTTCCAAAAACATCAAGATCACGGAAACTCCGGTCAACATTTTTTATTTCCGATTTTAACATTTCGCGAACCTCAGCTTCAGCACTAGCCGTGCTTTTGTTTTCTGTCCGTTGTTCTTTCGGCTCGCTGCCCGTTACATATGTGCATAGACATACATATATATATGAGCTTTGCATTGCAGGCAGCGTATCCCAGCGAACATTCCGAGACAAAGAAACTAGGTGTTTTTATATCCCACCAATTACATACATACATACATGAACAATTATCCGACATATTCCGTTCAGCAATTTTCATGATTTTTTATCGCATTTTACTCCGCATAAATATTCATCCACGTTCAGTGTGACCAGAACCTGTCGTTTTTTTTT